>CAXKTH010000130.1:72500-75000 GCA_964056705.1 Troilus luridus
ACAATACAATCTGTTACAAGGGTCCTACCCCCGGACGACCCTGAAGGGGTCAAAAGATGGCTAAACGCCATAGACAACAAATTACCCTCAAGTTAATCCCTTAACAATTTAATAACATACAGACTCGCTCCATATAGGAGTGCAACAAGAAAAACACAACTGATACAAAAACCTAACCTAACCTAACAGAAGACTTCGACCGCAACTCATATCCCTGGTCCGAGCACCCGTGGCACCAGAACGCCCTCAGCAACCTCAGGCACCTGCCGCACGCCAGCCGGAACACCTCCTCTCCATCTTGAGAAAGACATCAAAGACCCACGGATGACACGCTGTGTGATCCATCTCAACGCCATACTAGTCACACCAAGCTTCCTGAGTTCATTGGCAGACTTAAGAGACCAAAGCCCCTTCCACGATATCGTGACAGGAACAACTTGAATTCTGTCGACCGGTACATCGGCCAAGGCCGACACCGCCTCCAAGATCCAGCGCCGACCATATCTGATGAGTTTGACGCTCCCCGCAGCATCTCGATCAACTTTGCAGTTGACAATCTGGACATCGAGGACTGAAGCCGCGTTGTTCGTGGCCGCTATCAGATCCGGTCTCCTACGGGTTTCACCTCGTGCAACCGTAGTCTCTTTGAAGACTCGGTGCCCGCTGCGCTCTAAGCTATCAGCCAAAAGCTTAACCACCGCATGGTGCCTCAACGTTCTGCCGCCACGAGACCTCGGACACCTCTGGATGACATGAGCCGCCGTCTCCGCCTCTTCACAACCCTGTCGACAAAAAGTAAAATTAAATAAACGTCTATTACCTCTAGTAAGTCTTATCCTAGTGGGGAGAGCCCCAAAAAACAATTGCAAAAATCTAATATATTCGCCGCCAGGCAGTTCCGACGAGTCAGCATAAATCCACTTGGTCGCCTCTCTCACCTCCTCAGCACCTCTAAGGTCAATCCCATCCACAGATGAGACCAACTCCTCAAGCTCAGCTCGTCCCGGGTGACCAGGTAGGACCCCCCTAGGGTAGGCCCTACCCAGCCCACCCGCCGCTCCCACAGGGAAGCCCACCGCATTCAGATCGTCCTTGACTCCAGCAAACCTGGACTCCCTCCAGAAAGGGACTGTCGTTACAAGTCTCGGTATCCCAAGACCTCCGAATCGAACAGGAGCATGAAAAAAGGCACATTTCAAGTCCATCGGAAGATGCAGCCACCTTCTCAGCGCCGCCCTAATCATAACATCCATCCCCGCCAACACCTTCCTTGGGGTACTTCCCAACACCAATCCATGAAAGTAACCAGGCAACAGAAAGTCTCTCAGCAAAGTATACTTCTGTTGCGGTTTCAGCGGGGCCCTCGAGATCTTCAGAAGTCCATCAGGCAGATCAGTTTCCGCAAAACTCGCTCCTCGAGAACCAAACGGGACACCTAGATAATCCCATCGTCCCTCCAGTGCAATCTGCCTCAGCGGATGCTCACACACCACAAGTCGCTCAACCTCGTCCACCTTCATCACCTTCCTCTTGCCAGAGGCCACCAACGTAAGCGCACAACACTTCTCCGGATTCAGCCTAAGCCCACATTGCTCCAACCTCGTCTCCACCAGCTCCAGCAATCTACTCATCCCATACCAAGTAGACGATGTCAAAACTAGATCGTCTGCATACGCCAACACAGACACTTTCGCCTCACCAAGAGAAAAACCAATATTAGAAGGAACACCAGCAATAACCTGATCCATAACCATGTTAAACAAAATAGGGGACAAAGGGTCACCCTGCCTAACGCCTCTAGCCGGTCTCATCTCCTCTGCAGCCACCCCGTCCAGAACAATAGCCGATGACGCCCCCGCATACATCGCTCGAACATATTCCCTGAACTCCACCTGCACTCCACGAGCAGCCAAGATCGTATGAATAGCGTGATGACTCACGCTATCAAACGCCTTCCTTACATCGAGAATCGCCATACACAATGATCTGTTCTTCCTCCAAGCCGTACGCAGCACTCCATCCAGAAGGAAAACATTATGGGCCAGCCCATCAGATCCCCGAAGGAATCCCCTCTGCTGAGGAGCCAACGTGATCAGCCTCTCCAACCGCATCGCCAAGATCTTGTTGAGATGTCGGACCACCACAGAACACACCGCAATAGGCCTAAAGTCACCAGGACCCGCCGGTTGAACAACCTTAGGAATCATAGTGACTCTCGCACCCAGCAGACTCGGAGGCAGCGCTCCCCTAAACAGAAACAAATTCAACACCAACGCTCTGACCTTCAAGGGAACCGCCGCCCAAGCGGAAGGCAGCACCCCATCCATCCCTGGAGCCGAATCCCTCCCGGGAGACAACCTCGCCACCTCCTCATCACTCACCGGAGTCCAAATGTTGATCAGTGGAGACACCACAACACCTCCCACCGCAACGTCCCCCCAGGGACGGGACGGCTCCTCCACTATAGGCGCCCAATACCCTCTCATCTCCCCAAGATCAT
>CAXKTH010000130.1:77500-80000 GCA_964056705.1 Troilus luridus
CCGGATTTTCAAGGTCCGAGGGGAAGATCCGGACACCGCCGTAAGTGCGGTGCTCTTCGCGTTCCAAACCCTATCTCCCTCCTAGAGGCTTCCAGGGAACTCGAACGCTTATAGAGAAGAGACAACTCTCCCCGGACCTCCCTACGGCTTCTCCGGGTCATTTCGGGTCACCCCGACGAGTCCTCTGGTGAGGGCCCGAATTGGAGCGGTTCCGCTGCCGGGTTCCGGAATAGGAACCGGATTCCCTTTCGCCCAAACGGTGCCTGCACAACAGCGCGCTACGGCGTAGCCGCGGTATATTACAACCGCAGTACGCCGAATGCGACATGTTTAACAATAACGGCAACCATTCTCTTCGGATTTCTCCTAGGGCTTAGGATCGACTGACTCTTGTGCAACAGCTGTTCACAAGAAACCCTTCTCCACATCAGTCCTCCAGGGCCTCGCTGGAGTATTTGCTACTACCACCAAGATCTGCACCGGCGGCGGCTCCAGGCGGGCTCGCGCCCGGACCCTTCCGCGCACACCGCCGCGACCCTCTTACTCGTCAAGGCTTAACGGCGACTCCCCGTGAGGGGCGGCCCGATTTGCCGTTGACGGCAGAGTATAGGCACGACGCTACAGCGCCATCCATTTTCAGGGCTAGTTGCTTCGGCAGGTGAGTTGTTACACACTCCTTAGCGGATTCCGACTTCCATGGCCACCGTCCTGCTGTCTTAAGCAACCAACGCCTTTCATGGTTTCACGTGAGCGTCGAATCAGGCGCCTTAACTCTGCGTTTGGTTCATCCCACAGCGCCAGTTCTGCTTACCAAAATTGGCCCACTTGGCATCTCTGATCCGAGTCCCGCGGCTTCACTTTTAAGCAAGCCGGGGCTCTCATCTATTGGGAGTTTGAGAATAGGTTGAAGTCGTTTCGACCCCATCACCTCTAATCATTCGCTCTACCGGATGAGACTCGTCTCTTCCCGAGAGCCAGCTATCCTGAGGGAAACTTCAGAGGGAACCAGCTACTAGATGGTTCGATTGGTCTTTCGCCCCTATACCCAGCTCAGACGATCGATTTGCACGTCAGAATCGCTTCGGACCTCCACCAGGGTTTCCCCTGGCTTCGTCCTGGCCAGGCATAGTTCACCATCTTTCGGGTACCAGCGTGTGCGCTCCTGGTGCGTCTCCACTCGTGATGAGAACGAGACGCCCCGGGAGTGCGGGGCTCCGACGAGTGATCGTACGGCGGCCCATCCTCCCAACGGGATGCGCTCCTAAAGGAGACACCCCTGACACTTTCATTGCGCCTTTAGGTTTTACACCCAATGACTCGCGCACACGCTAGACTCCTTGGTCCGTGTTTCAAGACGGGTCGGATAAGTTCCCGAATCTGAAGCGCCGCCGACTGGCGGACTGGGCCATGCCGGAGTGCTCACCCGCCAGGGGCCCGAGCGCCTAGCCGGGCGTGTCCGTTAAGGCACCCCCTGGTAAACGCCCGGTCTTGCGGGGAGACGGCGGCGCTCGCTAGTGGAGCGGCCCAGCGCCGTAGTCTTTCGATACCGCCCGGAACGACGGCCACGGTGCCGGAGAGCTGTCACTTGACCGCCACAAAAGTGGAGGCCCCGAGCCAGACAATCTTCCAGACCTTAGACCGCCGCAGAGCGGGTCGCGACGTCCTACTGAGGGAGAAGTGCGGTCCCCCGCGGGTACACGACCCCGTGGAGGGCGGCCCACCCACCGCCACGGACAAGCCGGACGGGGCGAAAGGCCATCCCCCCTGTCGGGGTGCGGACCCGGCGAGAAGACGTGAATCTCCCGTTTCGGGGCTTCGGGTCTTTTCCGTTTACCCCTGAGCGGTTTCACGTACTCTTGAACTCTCTCTTCAAAGTTCTTTTCAACTTTCCCTCACGGTACTTGTTCTCTATCGGTCTCGTGGTTGTATTTAGCCTTAGATGGAGTTTACCACCCGCTTAGGGCTGCACTCTCAAGCAGCCCGACTCTAAGGAGGGACCCACCCGGGGCCGGCACCGGTCATCTACGGGCCTGGCACCCTCTTCGGACCGTGGCCCCGTTCAAGATGGACTTGAACGCGGTGCACGGACCCCGGGTTAAACGGGCACTCCTAAACACTACATTTCCCTAAAGGCGAGGCCTTTGGGATTCAGTGCTGGGCTAATCCCTGTTCGCTCGCAGCTACTAGGGGAATCCTTGTTAGTTTCTTTTCCTCCGCTTACTAATATGCTTAAATTCGGCGGGGAGTCCCACCTGATCTGAGGTCGAGATATATAATGTTTTCCTCAATTACGCCCCTCCTTAAAGGGGGTAATGAGGAAAAGACCGACTCGGCCAGGACAGGCGTATATTCAGCCTCCACAAGCGAGAAAGCTCTGCCGCTACCAGCCCCCAGACGAGAGAGAGGCGGCGGACGCACCCCATGGCGACTTCAAACCCGCACCTCATGTAGAGCGGTTCCTCCGACGCAGTGTAGTGGGGCCGATCCGGAATTTGCCACG
>CAXKTH010000130.1:90000-95000 GCA_964056705.1 Troilus luridus
ACCAATCCTCTTAGGGAGCCCCGAAAGAACGTGGTCCATCACCATGTTGAAGAGAAGTGGGGACAAGGGGTCCCCCTGCCTCACCCCCCTCGCCGGTCTCATCTCAGGCGCCCCCCTCCCCCCGCTATAAATAACGGAGGCAGAATCGGCGTACATCGACGAGACATATTCAAGGACCTCACTCTGAATCCCCCTCGCTCGAAGGACCTCCCGTATCGCGTCGTGGCTCACACTGTCAAATGCTTTCTTGACATCCAGGACTGAGAGACAGAGTGACCTCCGCCTCCTCCATCCATGGCGCAGAACCGCATCAAGCAAAAGAACATTGTGAGCCACTCCGTCGAATCCACGAATAAAGCCCTTCTGCTCAGGCACATGAGTGACAACTCGCTCCATCCTCTCTGCCAGGATCCTATGCATGTGACGGACCAC
This sequence comes from Troilus luridus, assembly GCA_964056705.1. Taxonomy (NCBI): domain Eukaryota; kingdom Metazoa; phylum Arthropoda; class Insecta; order Hemiptera; family Pentatomidae; genus Troilus; species Troilus luridus. The sequence goes on from CAXKTH010000130.1 coordinate 90,433, forward strand.
CACAGACGAAACAGAGATCGGCCTATAGTCCCCCGGACCATTCACCCTCTCCACTTTCGGAATCATCGTGACCCTCGCCCTGAGTAATGCGGGTGGCATTCTGCCCTCTAGCATAATCAGATCGAGAATCAACGCCTTCATCTTCCAGGGAGCTCCCTTCCAAGAGGAAGGAAGTACTCGATCGAGTCCAGGTGCCGATTTATGGTCCGGAGACAATCTTACGACCTCGTCCTGCGTCACAGGTGTCCATAAGTCAACATCACCATGCAGTACAGACCCTCCGACCCTACCACCATCCCAGGGCTTCGAGGGAGCCTCAATAATGGGAGCCCAGTAATCGCGAAGGGCCTCCGGAGTGTGGAGCGGCTGCCTACGTTCTGAGCCCAGAATTGCCTGAGCGGCAAGCCTCTTGTCCTTTTTCCACAACTCCTGAATTCTGGCATACTGAGCCCTGCGATTCTCCGGGCGAAATTCCCTCCCAATTCTAATTGGGGCGGGGTTATTCAGAGCAGCACCACTGGACTCCGCCGGATCCCGCACAGCCAACCAATCCACGATTAGATTGGCCAGACGCTCACCGACCAGAGTACCAGACAGAGCCTCTTCAGCAAGGGAAACGATCCCACGGGCAAACCCCGACCGGGCAGAAGACTTGACATCCTCCGCCAGCCGACGAATGGCCGCGGTCATCCTTCCCCTCCCCGTTCCCTCGCTTCTATGGCCCACCCCCATCCCCGGGTCAGCCACCTCCCCACCTACCTCTTCTTCGAAAATGCCCCTGTACAAAAGCTTGGCCCTCGCTCCCTTGACTGAGTCGGGCGTCCTAGAGGGCATGAGGTCAGCCAGCACCTGATTGAGGTTGCCCCGGTATCCACGAGCCCTCACCCTCCGCTCCATGGAAGCCAGGACAACCAACTCCTCATACGTCCATCTCTTATGGACCCTCTCTACATCAATGCCGCGATTAAACGTCTCCGGATGTGCGAACCTAATATGGACGCCCAAACCGGAGGCCGTTCCGAACATCCGTCCGCAACCACCACACTGATGCATCGGGGGCCCTTCATTCATATTTAGTCAGGGATACCCACCTGTCATACGCAAATCGGTAGCCCGGGCAGTCCTTGGACAGCACGTCATGTGCATCGGGCTTTCCGACAGCTTTACACGCAGCACAAGTGGGCCCTTTCCTTTCCTCAAGAGACGGACAGCTCTCCCTCTTATGGCCCTCGCCAGCACAATAGGAGCACACTAGTGTCCCCTCCGCCAACGTGCACCCCCGCCTCGCCGTATGACCATACCGGTGACAACGGTAACACCGATTGACCCCGACAAAGTCATCAACTCGGCAAGAGAACCAGTCGACAAAGAGGCGCCCCTTCGCCTTCATAAGACGCCATACCTCAGGAGAGACAGCCACCACCATGTTGGTCTTCCCATCCGTCCTGTTCCTCGCTCCCGTTCTATGCGAAGCCCTCAACGACTCCGGGGTCACCGCCTTTATCCCCGGGAAATTCTGAGCCCTAATGCACGCCAATATTTCCGCATCACTGGAGGCGGCCGGCACATCATAAATAATCATCCTGGGATCATTCCCACCCATTTGCCTTGCGACCAACCCCACGCTCTCCAATCTCCCATCCTTAAGCACCCGTTCCAATGACTTCTGGTCCGGCATCTCTATTTCCACTCTATTATTCCCCTTCTTCCTCATCCTTTGGACACACCACCCGCTATCACTGGGCTTTACTGTGTCCTTTAGCTTGGCCTCTATCTCGTCTGCCGTCTTCAAGGTCGACCCTTCCTTCGCCTTTACCACCGCAATGGTGACTCCGGCCCTGCAGTACGAATATCAATTAACGTACGAATTTCAATAGGGACAGAGGGAATCTCGCCAATACATTCAGGAGCCTCTCCAATTGGTTGGGGAGGCATGTCACTACCTTAAGAGAGTCATAGTTACTCCCGCCGTTTACCCGCGCTTGCTTGAATTTCTTCACGTTGACATTCAGAGCACTGGGCAGAAATCACATTGCGTCATCACCCCTTGGGGCCATCGCAATGCTTTGTTTTAATTAGACAGTCGGATTCCCCTGGTCCGTGCCAGTTCTAAGTTGATCGTTCTATGGCGGCCGAAGAGCCTGCCGGCCCGTCCTCCGCGCGGAAGCACGGCAACTAGACAGCCGGAGGCTCGCAGCAAGGAAGATCCGTGGGTGGCCAAGGCACGGGACCGAGCTAGGGTCCGGGCGTAGAACGCCTTTCACCTCGCCCAGGCCCGGCACGTTGGCACCGCTCCACTTCCCGACCAAGCCCGGCGCGCCACGATCCTCAGAGCCAATCCTTATCCCGAAGTTACAGATCGGGTTTGCCGACTTCCCTTACCTACATTATTCTATCGACTAGAGGCTATTCACCTTGGAGACCTGCTGCGGATATGGGTACGAGCCGGCGCGGTGTTCCCCGTGGCCCTCGCCCGGATTTTCAAGGTCCGAGGGGAAGATCCGGACACCGCCGTAAGTGCGGTGCTCTTCGCGTTCCAAACCCTATCTCCCTCCTAGAGGCTTCCAGGGAACTCGAACGCTTATAGAGAAGAGACAACTCTCCCCGGACCTCCCTACGGCTTCTCCGGGTCATTTCGGGTCACCCCGACGAGTCCTCTGGTGAGGGCCCGAATTGGAGCGGTTCCGCTGCCGGGTTCCGGAATAGGAACCGGATTCCCTTTCGCCCAAACGGTGCCTGCACAACAGCGCGCTACGGCGTAGCCGCGGTATATTACAACCGCAGTACGCCGAATGCGACATGTTTAACAATAACGGCAACCATTCTCTTCGGATTTCTCCTAGGGCTTAGGATCGACTGACTCTTGTGCAACAGCTGTTCACAAGAAACCCTTCTCCACATCAGTCCTCCAGGGCCTCGCTGGAGTATTTGCTACTACCACCAAGATCTGCACCGGCGGCGGCTCCAGGCGGGCTCGCGCCCGGACCCTTCCGCGCACACCGCCGCGACCCTCTTACTCGTCAAGGCTTAACGGCGACTCCCCGTGAGGGGCGGCCCGATTTGCCGTTGACGGCAGAGTATAGGCACGACGCTACAGCGCCATCCATTTTCAGGGCTAGTTGCTTCGGCAGGTGAGTTGTTACACACTCCTTAGCGGATTCCGACTTCCATGGCCACCGTCCTGCTGTCTTAAGCAACCAACGCCTTTCATGGTTTCACGTGAGCGTCGAATCAGGCGCCTTAACTCTGCGTTTGGTTCATCCCACAGCGCCAGTTCTGCTTACCAAAATTGGCCCACTTGGCATCTCTGATCCGAGTCCCGCGGCTTCACTTTTAAGCAAGCCGGGGCTCTCATCTATTGGGAGTTTGAGAATAGGTTGAAGTCGTTTCGACCCCATCACCTCTAATCATTCGCTCTACCGGATGAGACTCGTCTCTTCCCGAGAGCCAGCTATCCTGAGGGAAACTTCAGAGGGAACCAGCTACTAGATGGTTCGATTGGTCTTTCGCCCCTATACCCAGCTCAGACGATCGATTTGCACGTCAGAATCGCTTCGGACCTCCACCAGGGTTTCCCCTGGCTTCGTCCTGGCCAGGCATAGTTCACCATCTTTCGGGTACCAGCGTGTGCGCTCCTGGTGCGTCTCCACTCGTGATGAGAACGAGACGCCCCGGGAGTGCGGGGCTCCGACGAGTGATCGTACGGCGGCCCATCCTCCCAACGGGATGCGCTCCTAAAGGAGACACCCCTGACACTTTCATTGCGCCTTTAGGTTTTACACCCAATGACTCGCGCACACGCTAGACTCCTTGGTCCGTGTTTCAAGACGGGTCGGATAAGTTCCCGAATCTGAAGCGCCGCCGACTGGCGGACTGGGCCATGCCGGAGTGCTCACCCGCCAGGGGCCCGAGCGCCTAGCCGGGCGTGTCCGTTAAGGCACCCCCTGGTAAACGCCCGGTCTTGCGGGGAGACGGCGGCGCTCGCTAGTGGAGCGGCCCAGCGCCGTAGTCTTTCGATACCGCCCGGAACGACGGCCACGGTGCCGGAGAGCTGTCACTTGACCGCCACAAAAGTGGAGGCCCCGAGCCAGACAATCTTCCAGACCTTAGACCGCCGCAGAGCGGGTCGCGACGTCCTACTGAGGGAGAAGTGCGGTCCCCCGCGGGTACACGACCCCGTGGAGGGCGGCCCACCCACCGCCACGGACAAGCCGGACGGGGCGAAAGGCCATCCCCCCTGTCGGGGTGCGGACCCGGCGAGAAGACGTGAATCTCCCGTTTCGGGGCTTCGGGTCTTTTCCGTTTACCCCTGAGCGGTTTCACGTACTCTTGAACTCTCTCTTCAAAGTTCTTTTCAACTTTCCCTCACGGTACTTGTTCTCTATCGGTCTCGTGGTTGTATTTAGCCTTAGATGGAGTTTACCACCCGCTTAGGGCTGCACTCTCAAGCAGCCCGACTCTAAGGAGGGACCCACCCGGGGCCGGCACCGGTCATCTACGGGCCTGGCACCCTCTTCGGACCGTGGCCCCGTTCAAGATGGACTTGAACGCGGTGCACGGACCCCGGG
>CAXKTH010000130.1:100000-102500 GCA_964056705.1 Troilus luridus
CCCCGACCCTAGGGGTTCACGGTTGGCCGGCGTTGGTGCCTCAACTCCCGGCTAAGCGTTCGGCAAGCACTAGGGTGTAACGGTGCCAGCGACCCCCCAATCGGGACTCCCGCTAGAGGGCTAGGCGATCGGTGCCAGCGAACCCCCCCCCCTTCCCCAGGCCCACCCCTGGCGGATAGGGTCAGGGTCGGCCGGAGGTGGTGCCTCAACTCCCGGCTAAGGGTTTGGCCAGCACTAGGGCGTAACGGTGCCAGCGAACCCCCGATCGGGACTCTGCGTCTGGAGGGCTAGGCGATCGGTGCCAGCGAACCCCCCCGACCCTAGGGGTTCACGGTCGTCCGGAGTTGGTGCCTCAACTCCCGGCTAAGCTTTTGGCCTGCACTAGGGCGTAACGGTGCCAGCGACCCCCCAATCGGGACTCTGCCGCTGGAGGGCTAGCCGATCGGTGCCAGCGAACCCCCCCCCGACCCTAGGGGTTCACGGTCGTCCGGAGTTGGTGCCTCAACTCCCGGCTAAGGTCCGGGCGTAGAACGCCTTTCACCTCGCCCAGGCCCGGCACGTTGGCACCGCTCCACTTCCCGACCAAGCCCGGCGCGCCACGATCCTCAGAGCCAATCCTTATCCCGAAGTTACAGATCGGGTTTGCCGACTTCCCTTACCTACATTATTCTATCGACTAGAGGCTATTCACCTTGGAGACCTGCTGCGGATATGGGTACGAGCCGGCGCGGTGTTCCCCGTGGCCCTCGCCCGGATTTTCAAGGTCCGAGGGGAAGATCCGGACACCGCCGTAAGTGCGGTGCTCTTCGCGTTCCAAACCCTATCTCCCTCCTAGAGGCTTCCAGGGAACTCGAACGCTTATAGAGAAGAGACAACTCTCCCCGGACCTCCCTACGGCTTCTCCGGGTCATTTCGGGTCACCCCGACGAGTCCTCTGGTGAGGGCCCGAATTGGAGCGGTTCCGCTGCCGGGTTCCGGAATAGGAACCGGATTCCCTTTCGCCCAAACGGTGCCTGCACAACAGCGCGCTACGGCGTAGCCGCGGTATATTACAACCGCAGTACGCCGAATGCGACATGTTTAACAATAACGGCAACCATTCTCTTCGGATTTCTCCTAGGGCTTAGGATCGACTGACTCTTGTGCAACAGCTGTTCACAAGAAACCCTTCTCCACATCAGTCCTCCAGGGCCTCGCTGGAGTATTTGCTACTACCACCAAGATCTGCACCGGCGGCGGCTCCAGGCGGGCTCGCGCCCGGACCCTTCCGCGCACACCGCCGCGACCCTCTTACTCGTCAAGGCTTAACGGCGACTCCCCGTGAGGGGCGGCCCGATTTGCCGTTGACGGCAGAGTATAGGCACGACGCTACAGCGCCATCCATTTTCAGGGCTAGTTGCTTCGGCAGGTGAGTTGTTACACACTCCTTAGCGGATTCCGACTTCCATGGCCACCGTCCTGCTGTCTTAAGCAACCAACGCCTTTCATGGTTTCACGTGAGCGTCGAATCAGGCGCCTTAACTCTGCGTTTGGTTCATCCCACAGCGCCAGTTCTGCTTACCAAAATTGGCCCACTTGGCATCTCTGATCCGAGTCCCGCGGCTTCACTTTTAAGCAAGCCGGGGCTCTCATCTATTGGGAGTTTGAGAATAGGTTGAAGTCGTTTCGACCCCATCACCTCTAATCATTCGCTCTACCGGATGAGACTCGTCTCTTCCCGAGAGCCAGCTATCCTGAGGGAAACTTCAGAGGGAACCAGCTACTAGATGGTTCGATTGGTCTTTCGCCCCTATACCCAGCTCAGACGATCGATTTGCACGTCAGAATCGCTTCGGACCTCCACCAGGGTTTCCCCTGGCTTCGTCCTGGCCAGGCATAGTTCACCATCTTTCGGGTACCAGCGTGTGCGCTCCTGGTGCGTCTCCACTCGTGATGAGAACGAGACGCCCCGGGAGTGCGGGGCTCCGACGAGTGATCGTACGGCGGCCCATCCTCCCAACGGGATGCGCTCCTAAAGGAGACACCCCTGACACTTTCATTGCGCCTTTAGGTTTTACACCCAATGACTCGCGCACACGCTAGACTCCTTGGTCCGTGTTTCAAGACGGGTCGGATAAGTTCCCGAATCTGAAGCGCCGCCGACTGGCGGACTGGGCCATGCCGGAGTGCTCACCCGCCAGGGGCCCGAGCGCCTAGCCGGGCGTGTCCGTTAAGGCACCCCCTGGTAAACGCCCGGTCTTGCGGGGAGACGGCGGCGCTCGCTAGTGGAGCGGCCCAGCGCCGTAGTCTTTCGATACCGCCCGGAACGACGGCCACGGTGCCGGAGAGCTGTCACTTGACCGCCACAAAAGTGGAGGCCCCGAGCCAGACAATCTTCCAGACCTTAGACCGCCGCAGAGCGGGTCGCGACGTCCTACTGAGGGAGAAGTGCGGTCCCCCGCGGGTACACGACCCCGTGGAGGGCGGCCCACCCACCGCCACGGACAAGCCGGACGGGGCG
>CAXKTH010000130.1:107500-110000 GCA_964056705.1 Troilus luridus
ATCATCCGATGACAGTCATAGCAACGGTGCGTGCGAACCCCCCCTGGCCAACCCCTGGCGGATAGGGCCAGGATCGTCCGGAGTTGGTGCCTCAACTCCCGGCTAAGCGTTTGGCCAGCACTAGGGCGTAACGGTGCCAGCGAACCCCCGATCGGGACTCTGCGTCTGGAGGGCTAGGCGATCGGTGCCAGCGAACCCCCCCGACCCTAGGGGTCAACGGTTGGCCGGCGTTGGTGCCTCAACTCCCGGCTAAGCGTTTGGCCAGCACTAGGGTGTAACGGTGCCAGCGAACCCCCGATCGGGACTCTGCGTCTGGAGGGCTAGGCGATCGGTGCCAGCGAACCCCCCCGACCCTAGGGGTTCACGGTTGGCCGGCGTTGGTGCCTCAACTCCCGGCTAAGCGTTCGGCAAGCACTAGGGTGTAACGGTGCCAGCGACCCCCCAATCGGGACTCCCGCTAGAGGGCTAGGCGATCGGTGCCAGCGAACCCCCCCCCCTTCCCCAGGCCCACCCCTGGCGGATAGGGTCAGGGTCGGCCGGAGGTGGTGCCTCAACTCCCGGCTAAGGGTTTGGCCAGCACTAGGGCGTAACGGTGCCAGCGAACCCCCGATCGGGACTCTGCGTCTGGAGGGCTAGGCGATCGGTGCCAGCGAACCCCCCCGACCCTAGGGGTTCACGGTCGTCCGGAGTTGGTGCCTCAACTCCCGGCTAAGCTTTTGGCCTGCACTAGGGCGTAACGGTGCCAGCGACCCCCCAATCGGGACTCTGCCGCTGGAGGGCTAGCCGATCGGTGCCAGCGAACCCCCCCCCGACCCTAGGGGTTCACGGTCGTCCGGAGTTGGTGCCTCAACTCCCGGCTAAGGTCCGGGCGTAGAACGCCTTTCACCTCGCCCAGGCCCGGCACGTTGGCACCGCTCCACTTCCCGACCAAGCCCGGCGCGCCACGATCCTCAGAGCCAATCCTTATCCCGAAGTTACAGATCGGGTTTGCCGACTTCCCTTACCTACATTATTCTATCGACTAGAGGCTATTCACCTTGGAGACCTGCTGCGGATATGGGTACGAGCCGGCGCGGTGTTCCCCGTGGCCCTCGCCCGGATTTTCAAGGTCCGAGGGGAAGATCCGGACACCGCCGTAAGTGCGGTGCTCTTCGCGTTCCAAACCCTATCTCCCTCCTAGAGGCTTCCAGGGAACTCGAACGCTTATAGAGAAGAGACAACTCTCCCCGGACCTCCCTACGGCTTCTCCGGGTCATTTCGGGTCACCCCGACGAGTCCTCTGGTGAGGGCCCGAATTGGAGCGGTTCCGCTGCCGGGTTCCGGAATAGGAACCGGATTCCCTTTCGCCCAAACGGTGCCTGCACAACAGCGCGCTACGGCGTAGCCGCGGTATATTACAACCGCAGTACGCCGAATGCGACATGTTTAACAATAACGGCAACCATTCTCTTCGGATTTCTCCTAGGGCTTAGGATCGACTGACTCTTGTGCAACAGCTGTTCACAAGAAACCCTTCTCCACATCAGTCCTCCAGGGCCTCGCTGGAGTATTTGCTACTACCACCAAGATCTGCACCGGCGGCGGCTCCAGGCGGGCTCGCGCCCGGACCCTTCCGCGCACACCGCCGCGACCCTCTTACTCGTCAAGGCTTAACGGCGACTCCCCGTGAGGGGCGGCCCGATTTGCCGTTGACGGCAGAGTATAGGCACGACGCTACAGCGCCATCCATTTTCAGGGCTAGTTGCTTCGGCAGGTGAGTTGTTACACACTCCTTAGCGGATTCCGACTTCCATGGCCACCGTCCTGCTGTCTTAAGCAACCAACGCCTTTCATGGTTTCACGTGAGCGTCGAATCAGGCGCCTTAACTCTGCGTTTGGTTCATCCCACAGCGCCAGTTCTGCTTACCAAAATTGGCCCACTTGGCATCTCTGATCCGAGTCCCGCGGCTTCACTTTTAAGCAAGCCGGGGCTCTCATCTATTGGGAGTTTGAGAATAGGTTGAAGTCGTTTCGACCCCATCACCTCTAATCATTCGCTCTACCGGATGAGACTCGTCTCTTCCCGAGAGCCAGCTATCCTGAGGGAAACTTCAGAGGGAACCAGCTACTAGATGGTTCGATTGGTCTTTCGCCCCTATACCCAGCTCAGACGATCGATTTGCACGTCAGAATCGCTTCGGACCTCCACCAGGGTTTCCCCTGGCTTCGTCCTGGCCAGGCATAGTTCACCATCTTTCGGGTACCAGCGTGTGCGCTCCTGGTGCGTCTCCACTCGTGATGAGAACGAGACGCCCCGGGAGTGCGGGGCTCCGACGAGTGATCGTACGGCGGCCCATCCTCCCAACGGGATGCGCTCCTAAAGGAGACACCCCTGACACTTTCATTGCGCCTTTAGGTTTTACACCCAATGACTCGCGCACACGCTAGACTCCTTGGTCCGTGTTTCAAGACGGGTCGGATAAGTTCCCGAATCTGAAGCGCCGCCGACTGGCGGACTGGG
>CAXKTH010000131.1:0-22500 GCA_964056705.1 Troilus luridus
ATGTCCCTAGAGGGATTTCTAGGTCCCTAGAGGGATTTCTATGTCCCTAGAGGGATAGATTTCTATGTCCCTAGAGGGATTTCTATGTCGCTAGAGGGATTTCTATGTCCCTAGAGGGATTTCTAGGTCCCTAGAGGGATTTCTAGGTCCCTAGAGGGATTTCTAGGTCCCTAGAGGGATAGATTTCTATGTCCCTAGAGGGATTTCTATGTCCCTAGAGAGATTTCTAGGTCCCTAGAGGGATTTCTAGGTCCCTAGATTGATTTCTAGGTCCCTAGAGAGAGAGATTTCTATGTCCCTAGAGGGATTTCTAGGTCCCTAGAGGGATTTCTAGGTCCCTAGAGGGATTTCTAGGTCCCTAGAGGGATTTCTAGGTCCCTAGAGGGATTTCTAGGTCCCTAGAGGGATAGATTTCTATGTCCCTAGAGGGATTTCTATGTCCCTAGAGAGATTTCTATGTCCCTAGAGAGATTTCTAGGTCCCTAGAGGGATTTCAATGTCCCTAGAGGGATTTCTAGGTCCCTAGAGGGATAGATTTCAATGTCCCTAGAGGGATTTCTAGGTCCCTAGAGGGATTTCTATGTCCCTAGAGGGATAGATTTCTATGTCCCTAGAGGGATTTCTATGTCGCTAGAGGGATTTCTATGTCCTTAGAGGGATTTCTAGGTCCCTAGAGGGATTTCTAGGTCCCTAGAGGGATAGATTTCTATGTCCCTAGAGGGATTTCTATGTCACTAGAGAGATTTCTAGGTCCCTAGAGGGATTTCAATGTCCCTAGAGGGATTTCTAGGTCCCTAGAGGGATAGATTTCTAGGTCCCTAGAGGGATTTCTATGTCCCTAGAGGGATTTCAATGTCCCTAGAGGGATTTCTATGTCCCTAGAGGGATTTCTATGTCCCTAGAGGGATAGATTTCTATGTCCCTAGAGGGATTTCTATGTCCCTATAGGGATTTCTATGACCCTAGAGGGATTTCTATGTCCCTAGAGGGATTTCTATGTCGCTAGAGGGATTTCTATGTCGCTAGAGGGATTTCTAGGTCCCTAGAGGGATTTCTAGGTCCCTAGAGAGAGAGATTTCTATGTCCCTAGAGGGATTTCTAGGTCCCTAGAGAGAGAGATTTCTATGTCCCTAGAGGGATTTCTAGGTCCCTAGAGGGATTTCTAGGTCCCTAGAGGGATAGATTTCTATGTCCCTAGAGGGATTTCTATGTCCCTAGAGAGATTTCTAGGTCCCTAGAGGGATTTCTATGTCCCTAGAGAGATTTCTAGGTCCCTAGAGGGATTTCTAGGTCCCTAGAGGGATTTCAATGTCCCTAGAGGGATTTCTAGGTCCCTAGAGGGATTTCTAGGTCCCTAGAGGGATTTCTATGTCCCTAGAGGGATAGATTTCTATGTCCCTAGAGGGATTTCTATGTCCCTAGAGGGATTTCTATGTCCCTAGAGGGATTTCTATGTCCCTAGAGGGATTTCTATGTCCCTAGAGGGATAGATTTCTATGTCCCTAGAGGGATTTCTATGTCGCTAGAGGGATTTCTATGTCGCTAGAGGGATTTCTAGGTCCCTAGAGGGATAGATTTCTATGTCCCTAGAGGGATTTCTAGGTCCCTAAAGGGATTTCTATGTCCCTAGAGCGATAGATTTCTATGTCCCTAGAGGGATTTCTATGTCGCTAGAGGGATTTCTATGTCGCTAGAGGGATTTCTAGGTCCCTAGAGGGATAGATTTCTAGGTCCCTAGAGGGATTTCAATGTCCCTAGAGGGATTTCTAGGTCCCTAGAGGGATAGATTTCTAGGTCCCTAGAGGGATTTCAATGTCCCTAGAGGGATTTCTAGGTCCCTAGAGGGATTTCAATGTCCCTAGAGGGATTTCTAGGTCCCTAGAGGGATAGATTTCTAGGTCCCTAGAGGGATTTCTATGTCCCTAGAGGGATTTCTAGGTCCCTAGAGGGATAGATTTCTAGGTCCCTAGAGGGATTTCTATGTCCCTAGAGGGATTGCTATGTCCCTAGAGGGATTTCTATGTCCCTAGAGGGATTTCTATGTCCCTAGAGGGATAGATTTCTATGTCCCTAGAGGGATTTCTATGTCCCTAGAGGGATTTCTAGGTCCCTAGAGAGAGAGATTTCTATGTCCCTAGAGGGATTTCTAGGTCCCTAGAGGGATTTCTAGGTCCCAAGAGGGATTTCTAGGTCCCTAGAGGGATTTCTAGGTCCCTAGAGGGATTTCTAGGTCCCTAGAGGGATTTCTAGGTCCCTAGAGGGATTTCTAGGTCCCTAGAGGGATAGATTTCTATGTCCCTAGAGGGATTTCTATGTCCCTGGAGAGATTTCTATGTCCCTAGAGAGATTTCTAGGTCCCTAGAGGGATTTCAATGTCCCTAGAGGGATTTCTAGGTCCCTACAGGGATAGATTTCAATGTCCCTAGAGGGATTTCTAGGTCCCTAGAGGGATTTCTATGTCCCTAGAGGGATAGATTTCTATGTCCCTAGAGGGATTTCTATGTCGCTAGAGGGATTTCTATGTCCCTAGAGGGATTTCTAGGTCCCTAGAGGGATTTCTAGGTCCCTAGAGGGATAGATTTCTATGTCCCTAGAGGGATTTCTATGTCACTAGAGAGATTTCTAGGTCCCTAGAAGGATTTCAATGTCCCTAGAGGGATTTCTAGGTCCCTAGAGGGATAGATTTCTAGGTCCCTAGAGGGATTTCTATGTCCCTAAAGGGATTTCAATGTCCCTAGAGGGATTTCTATGTCCCTAGAGGGATTTCTATGTCCCTAGAGGGATAGATTTCTATGTCCCTAGAGGGATTTCTATGTCCCTATAGGGATTTCTATGTCCCTAGAGGGATTTCTATGTCCCTAGAGGGATTTCTATGTCGCTAGAGGGATTTCTATGTCGCTAGAGGGATTTCTAGGTCCCTAGAGGGATTTCTAGGTCCCTAGAGGGATTTCTAGGTCCCTAGAGAGAGAGATTTCTATGTCCCTAGAGGGATTTCTAGGTCCCTAGAGGGATTTCTAGGTCCCTAGAGGGATAGATTTCTATGTCCCTAGAGGGATTTCTATGTCCCTAGAGAGATTTCTAGGTCCCTAGAGGGATTTCTATGTCCCTAGAGGGATTTCTAGGTCCCTAGAGGGATTTCTAGGTCCCTAGAGGGATTTCAATGTCCCTAGAGGGATTTCTAGGTCCCTAGAGGGAATTCTATGTCCCTAGAGAGATTTCTATGTCCCTAGAGAGATTTCTAGGTCCCTAGAGGGATTTCAATGTCCCTAGAGGGATTTCTAGGTCCCTAGAGGGATAGATTTCAATGTGCCTAGAGGGATTTCTAGGTCCCTAGAGGGATTTCTATGTCCCTAGAGGGATAGATTTCTATGTCCCTAGAGGGATTTCTATGTCGCTAGAGGGATTTCTATGTCCCTAGAGGGATTTCTAGGTCCCTAGAGGGATTTCTAGGTCCCTAGAGGGATAGATTTCTATGTCCCTAGAGGGATTTCTATGTCACTAGAGAGATTTCTAGGTCCCTAGAGGGATTTCAATGTCCCTAGAGGGATTTCTAGGTCCCTAGAGGGATAGATTTCTAGGTCCCTAGAGGGATTTCTATGTCCCTAGAGGGATAGATTTCTAGGTCCCTAGAGGGATTTCTATGTCCCTAGAGGGATTTCTAGGTCCCTAGAGAGAGAGATTTCTATGTCCCTAGAGGGATTTCTAGGTCCCTAGAGGGATTTCTAGGTCCCTAGAGGGATTTCTAGGTCCCTAGAGGGATAGATTTCTATGTCCCTAGAGGGATTTCTATGTCCCTAGAGAGATTTCTAGGTCCCTAGAGGGATTTCTAGGTCCCTAGATTGATTTCTAGGTCCCTAGAGAGAGAAATTTCTATGTCCCTAGAGGGATTTCTAGGTCCCTAGAGGGATTTCTAGGTTCCTAGAGGGATTTCTAGGTCCCTAGAGGGATTTCTAGGTCCCTAGAGGGATTTCTAGGTCCCTAGAGGGATAGATTTCTATGTCCCTAGAGGGATTTCTATGTCCCTAGAGAGATTTCTATGTCCCTAGAGAGATTTCTAGGTCCCTAGAGGGATTTCAATGTCCCTAGAGGGATTTCTAGGTCCCTAGAGGGATAGATTTCAATGTCCCTAGAGGGATTTCTAGGTCCCTAGAGGGATTTCTATGTCCCTAGAGGGATAGATTTCTATGTCCCTAGAGGGATTTCTATGTCGCTAGAGGGATTTCTATGTCCCTAGAGGGATTTCTAGGTCCCTAGAGGGATTTCTAGGTCCCTAGAGGGATAGATTTCTATGTCCCTAGAGGGATTTCTATGTCACTAGAGAGATTTCTAGGTCCCTAGAGGGATTTCAATGTCCCTAGAGGGATTTCTAGGTCCCTAGAGGGATAGATTTCTAGGTCCCTAGAGGGATTTCTATGTCCCTAGAGGGATTTCTAGGTCCCTAGAGGGATTTCTATGTCCCTAGAGAGATTTCTATGTCCCTAGAGAGATTTCTAGGTCCCTAGAGGGATTTCAATGTCCCTAGAGGGATTTCTAGGTCCCTAGAGGGATAGATTTCAATGTCCCTAGAGGGATTTCTAGGTCCCTAGAGGGATTTCTATGTCCCTAGAGGGATAGATTTCTATGTCCCTAGAGGGATTTCTATGTCGCTAGAGGGATTTCTAGGTCCCTAGAGGGATAGATTTCTATGTCCCTAGAGGGATTTCTATGTCCCTAGAGAGATTTCTATGTCCCTAGAGAGATTTCTAGGTCCCTAGAGGGATTTCAATGTCCCTAGAGGGATTTCTAGGTCCCTAGAGGGATAGATTTCAATGTCCCTAGAGGGATTTCTAGGTCCCTAGAGGGATTTCTATGTCCCTAGAGGGATAGATTTCTATGTCCCTAGAGGGATTTCTATGTCGCTAGAGGGATTTCTATGTCCTTAGAGGGATTTCTAGGTCCCTAGAGGGATTTCTAGGTCCCTAGAGGGATAGATTTCTATGTCCCTAGAGGGATTTCTATGTCACTAGAGAGATTTCTAGGTCCCTAGAGGGATTTCAATGTCCCTAGAGGGATTTCTAGGTCCCTAGAGGGATAGATTTCTAGGTCCCTAGAGGGATTTCTATGTCCCTAGAGGGATTTCAATGTCCCTAGAGGGATTTCTATGTCCCTAGAGGGATTTCTATGTCCCTAGAGGGATAGATTTCTATGTCCCTAGAGGGATTTCTATGTCCCTATAGGGATTTCTATGACCCTAGAGGGATTTCTATGTCCCTAGAGGGATTTCTATGTCGCTAGAGGGATTTCTATGTCGCTAGAGGGATTTCTAGGTCCCTAGAGGGATTTCTAGGTCCCTAGAGAGAGAGATTTCTATGTCCCTAGAGGGATTTCTAGGTCCCTAGAGAGAGAGATTTCTATGTCCCTAGAGGGATTTCTAGGTCCCTAGAGGGATTTCTATGTCCCTAGAGAGATTTCTATGTCCCTAGAGAGATTTCTAGGTCCCTAGAGGGATTTCAATGTCCCTAGAGGGATTTCTAGGTCCCTAGAGGGATAGATTTCAATGTCCCTAGAGGGATTTCTAGGTCCCTAGAGGGATTTCTATGTCCCTAGAGGGATAGATTTCTATGTCCCTAGAGGGATTTCTATGTCGCTAGAGGGATTTCTAGGTCCCTAGAGGGATAGATTTCTATGTCCCTAGAGGGATTTCTATGTCCCTAGAGAGATTTCTATGTCCCTAGAGAGATTTCTAGGTCCCTAGAGGGATTTCAATGTCCCTAGAGGGATTTCTAGGTCCCTAGAGGGATAGATTTCAATGTCCCTAGAGGGATTTCTAGGTCCCTAGAGGGATTTCTATGTCCCTAGAGGGATAGATTTCTATGTCCCTAGAGGGATTTCTATGTCGCTAGAGGGATTTCTATGTCCTTAGAGGGATTTCTAGGTCCCTAGAGGGATTTCTAGGTCCCTAGAGGGATAGATTTCTAGGTCCCTAGAGGGATTTCTATGTCCCTAAAGGGATTTCAATGTCCCTAGAGGGATTTCTATGTCCCTAGAGGGATTTCTATGTCCCTAGAGGGATAGATTTCTATGTCCCTAGAGGGATTTCTATGTCCCTATAGGGATTTCTATGTCCCTAGAGGGATTTCTATGTCCCTAGAGGGATTTCTATGTCGCTAGAGGGATTTCTATGTCGCTAGAGGGATTTCTAGGTCCCTAGAGGGATTTCTAGGTCCCTAGAGGGATTTCTAGGTCCCTAGAGAGAGAGATTTCTATGTCCCTAGAGGGATTTCTAGGTCCCTAGAGGGATTTCTAGGTCCCTAGAGGGATAGATTTCTATGTCCCTAGAGGGATTTCTATGTCCCTAGAGAGATTTCTAGGTCCCTAGAGGGATTTCTATGTCCCTAGAGGGATTTCTAGGTCCCTAGAGGGATTTCTAGGTCCCTAGAGGGATTTCAATGTCCCTAGAGGGATTTCTAGGTCCCTAGAGGGATTTCTATGTCCCTAGAGAGATATCTATGTCCCTAGAGAGATTTCTAGGTCCCTAGAGGGATTTCAATGTCCCTAGAGGGATTTCTAGGTCCCTAGAGGGATAGATTTCAATGTCCCTAGAGGGATTTCTAGGTCCCTAGAGGGATTTCTATGTCCCTAGAGGGATAGATTTCTATGTCCCTAGAGGGATTTCTATGTCGCTAGAGGGATTTCTATGTCCCTAGAGGGATTTCTAGGTCCCTAGAGGGATTTCTAGGTCCCTAGAGGGATAGATTTCTATGTCCCTAGAGGGATTTCTATGTCACTAGAGAGATTTCTAGGTCCCTAGAGGGATTTCAATGTCCCTAGAGGGATTTCTAGGTCCCTAGAGGGATAGATTTCTAGGTCCCTAGAGGGATTTCTATGTCCCTAGAGGGATAGATTTCTAGGTCCCTAGAGGGATTTCTATGTCCCTAGAGGGATTTCTAGGTCCCTAGAGAGAGAGATTTCTATGTCCCTAGAGGGATTTCTAGGTCCCTAGAGGGATTTCTAGGTCCCTAGAGGGATTTCTAGGTCCCTAGAGGGATAGATTTCTATGTCCCTAGAGGGATTTCTATGTCCCTAGAGAGATTTCTAGGTCCCTAGAGGGATTTCTAGGTCCCTAGATTGATTTCTAGGTCCCTAGAGAGAGAAATTTCTATGTCCCTAGAGGGATTTCTAGGTCCCTAGAGGGATTTCTAGGTTCCTAGAGGGATTTCTAGGTCCCTAGAGGGATTTCTAGGTCCCTAGAGGGATTTCTAGGTCCCTAGAGGGATAGATTTCTATGTCCCTAGAGGGATTTCTATGTCCCTAGAGAGATTTCTATGTCCCTAGAGAGATTTCTAGGTCCCTAGAGGGATTTCAATGTCCCTAGAGGGATTTCTAGGTCCCTAGAGGGATAGATTTCAATGTCCCTAGAGGGATTTCTAGGTCCCTAGAGGGATTTCTATGTCCCTAGAGGGATAGATTTCTATGTCCCTAGAGGGATTTCTATGTCGCTAGAGGGATTTCTATGTCCCTAGAGGGATTTCTAGGTCCCTAGAGGGATTTCTAGGTCCCTAGAGGGATAGATTTCTATGTCCCTAGAGGGATTTCTATGTCACTAGAGAGATTTCTAGGTCCCTAGAGGGATTTCAATGTCCCTAGAGGGATTTCTAGGTCCCTAGAGGGATAGATTTCTAGGTCCCTAGAGGGATTTCTATGTCCCTAGAGGGATTTCTAGGTCCCTAGAGGGATTTCTATGTCCCTAGAGAGATTTCTATGTCCCTAGAGATATTTCTAGGTCCCTAGAGGGATTTCAATGTCCCTAGAGGGATTTCTAGGTCCCTAGAGGGATAGATTTCAATGTCCCTAGAGGGATTTCTAGGTCCCTAGAGGGATTTCTATGTCCCTAGAGGGATAGATTTCTATGTCCCTAGAGGGATTTCTATGTCGCTAGAGGGATTTCTAGGTCCCTAGAGGGATAGATTTCTATGTCCCTAGAGGGATTTCTATGTCCCTAGAGAGATTTCTATGTCCCTAGAGAGATTTCTAGGTCCCTAGAGGGATTTCAATGTCCCTAGAGGGATTTCTAGGTCCCTAGAGGGATAGATTTCAATGTCCCTAGAGGGATTTCTAGGTCCCTAGAGGGATTTCTATGTCCCTAGAGGGATAGATTTCTATGTCCCTAGAGGGATTTCTATGTCGCAAGAGGGATTTCTATGTCCTTAGAGGGATTTCTAGGTCCCTAGAGGGATTTCTAGGTCCCTAGAGGGATAGATTTCTATGTCCCTAGAGGGATTTCTATGTCACTAGAGAGATTTCTAGGTCCCTAGAGGGATTTCAATGTCCCTAGAGGGATTTCTAGGTCCCTAGAGGGATAGATTTCTAGGTCCCTAGAGGGATTTCTATGTCCCTAGAGGGATTTCAATGTCCCTAGAGGGATTTCTATGTCCCTAGAGGGATTTCTATGTCCCTAGAGGGATAGATTTCTATGTCCCTAGAGGGATTTCTATGTCCCTATAGGGATTTCTATGACCCTAGAGGGATTTCTATGTCCCTAGAGGGATTTCTATGTCGCTAGAGGGATTTCTATGTCGCTAGAGGGATTTCTAGGTCCCTAGAGGGATTTCTAGGTCCCTAGAGAGAGAGATTTCTATGTCCCTAGAGGGATTTCTAGGTCCCTAGAGAGAGAGATTTCTATGTCCCTAGAGGGATTTCTAGGTCCCTAGAGGGATTTCTATGTCCCTAGAGAGATTTCTATGTCCCTAGAGAGATTTCTAGGTCCCTAGAGGGATTTCAATGTCCCTAGAGGGATTTCTAGGTCCCTAGAGGGATAGATTTCAATGTCCCTAGAGGGATTTCTAGGTCCCTAGAGGGATTTCTATGTCCCTAGAGGGATAGATTTCTATGTCCCTAGAGGGATTTCTATGTCGCTAGAGGGATTTCTAGGTCCCTAGAGGGATAGATTTCTATGTCCCTAGAGGGATTTCTATGTCCCTAGAGAGATTTCTATGTCCCTAGAGAGATTTCTAGGTCCCTAGAGGGATTTCAATGTCCCTAGAGGGATTTCTAGGTCCCTAGAGGGATAGATTTCAATGTCCCTAGAGGGATTTCTAGGTCCCTAGAGGGATTTCTATGTCCCTAGAGGGATAGATTTCTATGTCCCTAGAGGGATTTCTATGTCGCTAGAGGGATTTCTATGTCCTTAGAGGGATTTCTAGGTCCCTAGAGGGATTTCTAGGTCCCTAGAGGGATAGATTTCTATGTCCCTAGAGGGATTTCTATGTCACTAGAGAGATTTCTAGGTCCCTAGAGGGATTTCAATGTCCCTAGAGGGATTTCTAGGTCCCTAGAGGGATAGATTTCTAGGTCCCTAGAGGGATTTCTATGTCCCTAGAGGGATTTCAATGTCCCTAGAGGGATTTCTATGTCCCTAGAGGGATTTCTATGTCCCTAGAGGGATAGATTTCTATGTCCCTAGAGGGATTTCTATGTCCCTATAGGGATTTCTATGACCCTAGAGGGATTTCTATGTCCCTAGAGGGATTTCTATGTCGCTAGAGGGATTTCTATGTCGCTAGAGGGATTTCTAGGTCCCTAGAGGGATTTCTAGGTCCCTAGAGAGAGAGATTTCTATGTCCCTAGAGGGATTTCTAGGTCCCTAGAGAGAGAGATTTCTATGTCCCTAGAGGGATTTCTAGGTCCCTAGAGGGATTTCTAGGTCCCTAGAGGGATAGATTTCTATGTCCCTAGAGGGATTTCTATGTCCCTAGAGAGATTTCTAGGTCCCTAGAGGGATTTCTATGTCCCTAGAGGGATTTCTAGGTCCCTAGAGGGATTTCTAGGTCCCTAGAGGGATTTCAATGTCCCTAGAGGGATTTCTAGGTCCCTAGAGGGATTTCTAGGTCCCTAGAGGGATTTCTATGTCCCTAGAGGGATAGATTTCTATGTCCCTAGAGGGATTTCTATGTCCCTAGAGGGATTTCTATGTCCCTAGAGGGATTTCTATGTCCCTAGAGGGATAGATTTCTATGTCCCTAGAGGGATTTCTATGTCCATAGAGGGATTTCTATGTCCCTAGAGGGATTTCTAGGTCCCTAGAGGGATAGATTTCTAGGTCCCTAGAGGGATTTCAATGTCCCTAGAGGGATTTCTAGGTCCCTAGAGGGATAGATTTCTAGGTCCCTAGAGGGATTTCAATGTCCCTAGAGGGATTTCTAGGTCCCTAGAGGGATTTCAATGTCCCTAGAGGGATTTCTAGGTCCCTAGAGGGATAGATTTCTAGGTCCCTAGAGGGATTTCTATGTCCCTAGAGGGATTTCTAGGTCCCTAGAGGGATAGATTTCTAGGTCCCTAGAGGGATTTCTATGTCCCTAGAGGGATTTCTATGTCCCTAGAGGGATTTCTATGTCCCTAGAGGGATTTCTATGTCCCTAGAGGGATAGATTTCTATGTCCCTAGAGGGATTTCTATGTCCCTAGAGGGATTTCTAGGTCCCTAGAGAGAGAGATTTCTATGTCCCTAGAGGGATTTCTAGGTCCCTAGAGGGATTTCTAGGTCCCAAGAGGGATTTCTAGGTCCCTAGAGGGATTTCTAGGTCCCTAGAGGGATTTCTAGGTCCCTAGAGGGATTTCTAGGTCCCTAGAGGGATTTCTAGGTCCCTAGAGGGATAGATTTCTATGTCCCTAGAGGGATTTCTATGTCCCTGGAGAGATTTCTATGTCCCTAGAGAGATTTCTAGGTCCCTAGAGGGATTTCAATGTCCCTAGAGGGATTTCTAGGTCCCTAGAGGGATAGATTTCAATGTCCCTAGAGGGATTTCTAGGTCCCTAGAGGGATTTCTATGTCCCTAGAGGGATAGATTTCTATGTCCTAGAGGGATTTCTATGTCGCTAGAGGGATTTCTATGTCCCTAGAGGGATTTCTAGGTCCCTAGAGGGATTTCTAGGTCCCTAGAGGGATAGATTTCTATGTCCCTAGAGGGATTTCTATGTCACTAGAGAGATTTCTAGGTCCCTAGAGGGATTTCAATGTCCCTAGAGGGATTTCTAGGTCCCTAGAGGGATAGATTTCTAGGTCCCTAGAGGGATTTCTATGTCCCTAAAGGGATTTCAATGTCCCTAGAGGGATTTCTATGTCCCTAGAGGGATTTCTATGTCCCTAGAGGGATAGATTTCTATGTCCCTAGAGGGATTTCTATGTCCCTATAGGGATTTCTATGTCCCTAGAGGGATTTCTATGTCCCTAGAGGGATTTCTATGTCGCTAGAGGGATTTCTATGTCGCTAGAGGGATTTCTAGGTCCCTAGAGGGATTTCTAGGTCCCTAGAGAGAGAGATTTCTATGTCCCTAGAGGGATTTCTAGGTCCCTAGAGAGAGAGATTTCTATGTCCCTAGAGGGATTTCTAGGTCCCTAGAGGGATTTCTAGGTCCCTAGAGGGATAGATTTCTATGTCCCTAGAGGGATTTCTATGTCCCTAGAGAGATTTCTAGGTCCCTAGAGGGATTTCTATGTCCCTAGAGGGATTTCTAGGTCCCTAGAGGGATTTCTAGGTCCCTAGAGGGATTTCAATGTCCCTAGAGGGATTTCTAGGTCCCTAGAGGGATTTCTATGTCCCTAGAGAGATTTCTATGTCCCTAGAGAGATTTCTAGGTCCCTAGAGGGATTTCAATGTCCCTAGAGGGATTTCTAGGTCCCTAGAGGGATAGATTTCAATGTCCCTAGAGGGATTTCTAGGTCCCTAGAGGGATTTCTATGTCCCTAGAGGGATAGATTTCTATGTCCCTAGAGGGATTTCTATGTCGCTAGAGGGATTTCTATGTCCCTAGAGGGATTTCTAGGTCCCTAGAGGGATTTCTAGGTCCCTAGAGGGATAGATTTCTATGTCCCTAGAGGGATTTCTATGTCACTAGAGAGATTTCTAGGTCCCTAGAGGGATTTCAATGTCCCTAGAGGGATTTCTAGGTCCCTAGAGGGATACATTTCTAGGTCCCTAGAGGGATTTCTATGTCCCTAGAGGGATAGATTTCTAGGTCCCTAGAGGGATTTCTATGTCCCTAGAGGGATTTCTAGGTCCCTAGAGAGAGAGATTTCTTTGTCCCTAGAGGGATTTCTAGGTCCCTAGAGGGATTTCTAGGTCCCTAGAGGGATTTCTAGGTCCCTAGAGGGATAGATTTCTATGTCCCTAGAGGGATTTCTATGTCCCTAGAGAGATTTCTAGGTCCCTAGAGGGATTTCTAGGTCCCTAGATTGATTTCTAGGTCCCTAGAGAGAGAAATTTCTATGTCCCTAGAGGGATTTCTAGGTCCCTAGAGGGATTTCTAGGTTCCTAGAGGGATTTCTAGGTCCCTAGAGGGATTTCTAGGTCCCTAGAGGGATTTCTAGGTCCCTAGAGGGATAGATTTCTATGTCCCTAGAGGGATTTCTATGTCCCTAGAGAGATTTCTATGTCCCTAGAGAGATTTCTAGGTCCCTAGAGGGATTTCAATGTCCCTAGAGGGATTTCTAGGTCCCTAGAGGGATAGATTTCAATGTCCCTAGAGGGATTTCTAGGTCCCTAGAGGGATTTCTATGTCCCTAGAGGGATAGATTTCTATGTCCCTAGAGGGATTTCTATGTCGCTAGAGGGATTTCTATGTCCCTAGAGGGATTTCTAGGTCCCTAGAGGGATTTCTAGGTCCCTAGAGGGATAGATTTCTATGTCCCTAGAGGGATTTCTATGTCACTAGAGAGATTTCTAGGTCCCTAGAGGGATTTCAATGTCCCTAGAGGGATTTCTAGGTCCCTAGAGGGATAGATTTCTAGGTCCCTAGAGGGATTTCTATGTCCCTAGAGGGATTTCTAGGTCCCTAGAGGGATTTCTATGTCCCTAGAGAGATTTCTATGTCCCTAGAGAGATTTCTAGGTCCCTAGAGGGATTTCAATGTCCCTAGAGGGATTTCTAGGTCCCTAGAGGGATAGATTTCAATGTCCCTAGAGGGATTTCTAGGTCCCTAGAGGGATTTCTATGTCCCTAGAGGGATAGATTTCTATGTCCCTAGAGGGATTTCTATGTCGCTAGAGGGATTTCTATGTCCCTAGAGGGATTTCTAGGTCCCTAGAGGGATTTCTAGGTCCCTAGAGGGATAGATTTCTATGTCCCTAGAGGGATTTCTATGTCACTAGAGAGATTTCTAGGTCCCTAGAGGGATTTCAATGTCCCTAGAGGGATTTCTAGGTCCCTAGAGGGATAGATTTCTAGGTCCCTAGAGGGATTTCTATGTCCCTAGATGGATAGATTTCTAGGTCCCTAGAGGGATTTCTATGTCCCTAGAGGGATTTCTAGGTCCCTAGAGAGAGAGATTTCTATGTCCCTAGAGGGATTTCTAGGTCCCTAGAGGGATTTCTAGGTCCCTAGAGGGATTTCTAGGTCCCTAGAGGGATAGATTTCTATGTCCCTAGAGGGATTTCTATGTCCCTAGAGAGATTTCTAGGTCCCTAGAGGGATTTCTAGGTCCCTAGATTGATTTCTAGGTCCCTAGAGAGAGAGATTTCTATGTCCCTAGAGGGATTTCTAGGTCCCTAGAGGGATTTCTAGGTTCCTAGAGGGATTTCTAGGTCCCTAGAGGGATTTCTAGGTCCCTAGAGGGATTTCTAGGTCCCTAGAGGGATAGATTTCTATGTCCCTAGAGGGATTTCTATGTCCCTAGAGAGATTTCTATGTCCCTAGAGAGATTTCTAGGTCCCTAGAGGGATTTCAATGTCCCTAGAGGGATTTCTAGGTCCCTAGAGGGATAGATTTCAATGTCCCTAGAGGGATTTCTAGGTCCCTAGAGGGATTTCTATGTCCCTAGAGGGATAGATTTCTATGTCCCTAGAGGGATTTCTATGTCGCTAGAGGGATTTCTATGTCCCTAGAGGGATTTCTAGGTCCCTAGAGGGATTTCTAGGTCCCTAGAGGGATAGATTTCTATGTCCCTAGAGGGATTTCTATGTCACTAGAGAGATTTCTAGGTCCCTAGAGGGATTTCAATGTCCCTAGAGGGATTTCTAGGTCCCTAGAGGGATAGATTTCTAGGTCCCTAGAGGGATTTCTATGTCCCTAGAGGGATTTCAATGTCCCTAGAGGGATTTCTATGTCCCTAGAGGGATTTCTATGTCCCTAGAGGGATAGATTTCTATGTCCCTAGAGGGATTTCTATGTCCCTATAGGGATTTCTATGTCCCTAGAGGGATTTCTATGTCCCTAGAGGGATTTCTATGTCCCTAGAGGGATTTCTATGTCGCTAGAGGGATTTCTATGTCGCTAGAGGGATTTCTAGGTCCCTAGAGGGATTTCTAGGTCCCTAGAGAGAGAGATTTCTATGTCCCTAGAGGGATTTCTAGGTCCCTAGAGAGAGAGATTTCTATGTCCCTAGAGGGATTTCTAGGTCCCTAGAGGGATTTCTAGGTCCCTAGAGGGATAGATTTCTATGTCCCTAGAGGGATTTCTATGTCCCTAGAGAGATTTCTAGGTCCCTAGAGGGATTTCTATGTCCCTAGAGGGATTTCTAGGTCCCTAGAGGGATTTCTAGGTCCCTAGAGGGATTTCAATGTCCCTAGAGGGATTTCTAGGTCCCTAGAGGGATTTCTAGGTCCCTAGAGGGATTTCTATGTCCCTAGAGGGATAGATTTCTATGTCCCTAGAGGGATTTCTATGTCCCTAGAGGGATTTCTATGTCCCTAGAGGGATTTCTAGGTCCCTAGAGGGATTTCTATGTCCCTAGAGGGATAGATTTATATGTCCCTAGAGGGATTTCTATGTCCATAGAGGGATTTCTATGTCCCTAGAGGGATTTCTAGGTCCCTAGAGGGATTTCTAGGTCCCTAGAGGGATAGATTTCTATGTCCCTAGAGGGATTTCTATGTCACTAGAGAGATTTCTAGGTCCCTAGAGGGATTTCAATGTCCCTAGAGGGATTTCTAGGTCCCTAGAGGGATAGATTTCTAGGTCCCTAGAGGGATTTCTATGTCCCTAGAGGGATTTCAATGTCCCTAGAGGGATTTCTATGTCCCTAGAGGGATAGATTTCTATGTCCCTAGAGGGATTTCTATGTCCCTATAGGGATTTCTATGTCCCTATAGGGATTTCTATGTCCCTAGAGGGATTTCTATGTCCCTAGAGGTATTTCTATGTCCCTAGAGGGATTTCTATGTCGCTAGAGGGATTTCTATGTCGCTAGAGGGATTTCTAGGTCCCTAGAGGGATTTCTAGGTCCCTAGAGAGAGAGATTTCTATGTCCCTAGAGGGATTTCTAGGTCCCTAGAGAGAGAGATTTCTATGTCCCTAGAGGGATTTCTAGGTCCCTAGAGGGATTTCTAGGTCCCTAGAGGGATTTCTAGGTCCCTAGAGGGATAGATTTCTATGTCCCTAGAGGGATTTCTATGTCCCTAGAGAGATTTCTAGGTCCCTAGAGGGATTTCTATGTCCCTAGAGGGATTTCTAGGTCCCTAGAGGGATAGATTTCTAGGTCCCTAGAGGGATTTCAATGTCCCTAAAGGGATTTCTAGGTCCCTAGAGGGATTTCAATGTCCCTAGAGGGATTTCTAGGTCCCTAGAGGGATAGATTTCTAGGTCCCTAGAGGGATTTCTATGTCCCTAGAGGGATTTCTATGTCCCTAGAGGGATTTCTATGTCCCTAGAGGGATTTCTATGTCCCTAGAGGGATAGATTTCTATGTCCCTAGAGGGATTTCTATGTCCCTAGAGGGATTTCTAGGTCCCTAGAGAGAGAGATTTCAATGTCCCTAGAGGGATTTCTATGTCGCTAGAGGGATTTCTATGTCGCTAGAGGGATTTCTAGGTCCCTAGAGGGATAGATTTCTAGGTCCCTAGAGGGATTTCAATGTCCCTAGAGGGATTTCTAGGTCCCTAGAGGGATAGATTTCTAGGTCCCTAGAGGGATTTCAATGTCCCTAGAGGGATTTCTAGGTCCCTAGAGGGATTTCAATGTCCCTAGAGGGATTTCTAGGTCCCTAGAGAGATAGATTTCTAGGTCCCTAGAGGGATTTCTATGTCCCTAGAGGGATTTCTATGTCCCTAGAGGGATTTCTATGTCCCTAGAGGGATTTCTATGTCCCTATAGGGATAGATTTCTATGTCCCTAGAGGGATTTCTAGGTCCCTAGAGAGAGAGATTTCTATGTCCCTAGAGGGATTTCTAGGTCCCTAGAGGGATTTCTAGGTCCCTAGAGGGATTTCTAGGTCCCTAGAGGGATTTCTATGTCGCTAGAGGGATTTCTATGTCCCTAGAGGGATTTCTAGGTCCCTAGAGGGATTTCTAGGTCCCTAGAGGGATAGATTTCTATGTCCCTAGAGGGATTTCTATGTCACTAGAGAGATTTCTAGGTCCCTAGAGGGATTTCAATGTCCCTAGAGGGATTTCTAGGTCCCTAGAGGGATAGATTTCTAGGTCCCTAGAGGGATTTCTATGTCCCTAGAGGGATTTCTATGTCCCTAGAGAGAGAGATTTCTATGTCCCTAGAGGGATTTCTAGGTCCCTAGAGGGATTTCTAGGTCCCTAGAGGGATTTCAATGTCCCTAGAGGGATTTCTAGGTCCCTAGAGGGATTTCTAGGTCCCTAGAGGGATTTCTATGTCCCTAGAGGGATAGATTTCTATGTCCCTAGAGGGATTTCTATGTCCCTAGAGGGATTTCTATGTCCCTAGAGGGATTTCTAGGTCCCTAGAGGGATTTCTATGTCCCTAGAGGGATAGATTTATATGTCCCTAGAGGGATTTCTATGTCCATAGAGGGATTTCTATGTCCCTAGAGGGATTTCTAGGTCCCTAGAGGGATTTCTAGGTCCCTAGAGGGATAGATTTCTATGTCCCTAGAGGGATTTCTATGTCACTAGAGAGATTTCTAGGTCCCTAGAGGGATTTCAATGTCCCTAGAGGGATTTCTAGGTCCCTAGAGGGATAGATTTCTAGGTCCCTAGAGGGATTTCTATGTCCCTAGAGGGATTTCAATGTCCCTAGAGGGATTTCTATGTCCCTAGAGGGATAGATTTCTATGTCCCTAGAGGGATTTCTATGTCCCTATAGGGATTTCTATGTCCCTATAGGGATTTCTATGTCCCTAGAGGGATTTCTATGTCCCTAGAGGGATTTCTATGTCCCTAGAGGGATTTCTATGTCGCTAGAGGGATTTCTATGTCGCTAGAGGGATTTCTAGGTCCCTAGAGGGATTTCTAGGTCCCTAGAGAGAGAGATTTCTATGTCCCTAGAGGGATTTCTAGGTCCCTAGAGAGAGAGATTTCTATGTCCCTAGAGGGATTTCTAGGTCCCTAGAGGGATTTCTAGGTCCCTAGAGGGATTTCTAGGTCCCTAGAGGGATAGATTTCTATGTCCCTAGAGGGATTTCTATGTCCCTAGAGAGATTTCTAGGTCCCTAGAGGGATTTCTATGTCCCTAGAGGGATTTCTAGGTCCCTAGAGGGATAGATTTCTAGGTCCCTAGAGGGATTTCAATGTCCCTAAAGGGATTTCTAGGTCCCTAGAGGGATTTCTAGGTCCCTAGAGGGATAGATTTCTAGGTCCCTAGAGGGATTTCTATGTCCCTAGAGGGATTTCTATGTCCCTAGAGGGATTTCTATGTCCCTAGAGGGATTTCTATGTCCCTAGAGGGATAGATTTCTATGTCCCTAGAGGGATTTCTATGTCCCTAGAGGGATTTCTAGGTCCCTAGAGAGAGAGATTTCAATGTCCCTAGAGGGATTTCTATGTCGCTAGAGGGATTTCTATGTCGCTAGAGGGATTTCTAGGTCCCTAGAGGGATAGATTTCTAGGTCCCTAGAGGGATTTCAATGTCCCTAGAGGGATTTCTAGGTCCCTAGAGGGATAGATTTCTAGGTCCCTAGAGGGATTTCAATGTCCCTAGAGGGATTTCTAGGTCCCTAGAGGGATTTCAATGTCCCTAGAGGGATTTCTAGGTCCCTAGAGAGATAGATTTCTAGGTCCCTAGAGGGATTTCTATGTCCCTAGAGGGATTTCTATGTCCCTAGAGGGATTTCTATGTCCCTAGAGGGATTTCTATGTCCCTATAGGGATAGATTTCTATGTCCCTAGAGGGATTTCTAGGTCCCTAGAGAGAGAGATTTCTATGTCCCTAGAGGGATTTCTAGGTCCCTAGAGGGATTTCTAGGTCCCTAGAGGGATTTCTAGGTCCCTAGAGGGATTTCTATGTCGCTAGAGGGATTTCTATGTCCCTAGAGGGATTTCTAGGTCCCTAGAGGGATTTCTAGGTCCCTAGAGGGATAGATTTCTATGTCCCTAGAGGGATTTCTATGTCACTAGAGAGATTTCTAGGTCCCTAGAGGGATTTCAATGTCCCTAGAGGGATTTCTAGGTCCCTAGAGGGATAGATTTCTAGGTCCCTAGAGGGATTTCTATGTCCCTAGAGGGATTTCTATGTCCCTAGAGAGAGAGATTTCTATGTCCCTAGAGGGATTTCTAGGTCCCTAGAGGGATTTCTAGGTCCCTAGAGGGATTTCTAGGTCCCTAGAGGGATAGATTTCTATGTCCCTAGAGGGATTTCTATGTCCCTAGAGAGATTTCTAGGTCCCTAGAGGGATTTCTAGGTCCCTAGATTGATTTCTAGGTCCCTAGAGGGATAGATTTCTATGTCCCTAGAGGGATTTCTATGTCACTAGAGAGATTTCTAGGTCCCTAGAGGGATTTCAATGTCCCTAGAGGGATTTCTATGTCCCTAGAGGGATTTCAATGTCCCTAGAGGGATTTCTAGGTCCCTAGAGGGATTTCTATGTCCCTAGAGGGATTTCTATGTCCCTAGAGGGATAGATTTCTATGTCCCTAGAGGGATTTCTATGTCCCTAGAGGGATTTCTATGTCCCTAGAGGGATTTCAATGTCCCTAGAGGGATTTCTAGGTCCCTAGAGGGATTTCTATGTCCCTAGAGGGATTTCTATGTCCCTAGAGGGATAGATTTCTATGTCCCTAGAGGGATTTCTATGTCCCTATAGGGATTTCTATGTCCCTAGAGGGATTTCTATGTCCCTAGAGGGATTTCTATGTCGCTAGAGGGATTTCTATGTCGCTAGAGGGATTTCTAGGTCCCTAGAGGGATTTCTAGGTCCCTAGAGAGAGAGATTTCTATGTCCCTAGAGGGATTTCTAGGTCCCTAGAGAGAGAGATTTCTATGTCCCTAGAGGGATTTCTAGGTCCCTAGAGGGATAGATTTCTATGTCCCTAGAGGGATTTCTATGTCCCTAGAGAGATTTCTAGGTCCCTAGAGGGATTTCTATGTCCCTAGAGGGATTTCTAGGTCCCTAGAGGGATTTCTAGGTCCCTAGTGGGATTTCAATGTCCCTAGAGGGATTTCTAGGTCCCTAGAGGGATTTCTAGGTCCCTAGAGGGATTTCTATGTCCCTAGAGGGATAGATTTCTATGTCCCTAGAGGGATTTCTATGTCCCTAGAGGGATTTCTATGTCCCTAGAGGGATTTCTAGGTCCCTAGAGGGATTTCTATGTCCCTAGAGGGATAGATTTATATGTCCCTAGAGGGATTTCTATGTCCATAGAGGGATTTCTATGTCCCTAGAGGGATTTCTAGGTCCCTAGAGGGATAGATTTCTATGTCCCTAGAGGGATTTCTAGGTCCCTAGAGGGATTTCTATGTCCCTAGAGCGATAGATTTCTATGTCCCTAGAGGGATTTCTAGGTCCCTAGAGGGATTTCTATGTCGCTAGAGGGATTTCTAGGTCCCTAGAGGGATAGATTTCTAGGTCCCTAGAGGGATTTCAATGTCCCTAGAGGGATTTCTAGGTCCCTAGAGGGATAGATTTCTAGGTCCCTAGAGGGATTTCAATGTCCCTAGAGGGATTTCTAGGTCCCTAGAGGGATTTCAATGTCCCTAGAGGGATTTCTAGGTCCCTAGAGGGATAGATTTCTAGGTCCCTAGAGGGATTTCTATGTCCCTAGAGGGATTTCTATGTCCCTAGAGGGATTTCTATGTCCCTAGAGGGATAGATTTCTATGTCCCTAGAGGGATTTCTATGTCCCTAGAGGGATTTCTAGGTCCCTAGAGAGAGAGATTTCTATGTCCCTAGAGGGATTTCTAGGTCCCTAGAGGGATTTCTAGGTCCCTAGAGGGATTTCTAGGTCCCTAGAGGGATAGATTTCTATATCCCTAGAGGGATTTCTATGTCCCTAGAGGGATTTCTATGTCCCTAGAGGGATTTCAATGTCCCTAGAGGGATTTCTAGGTCCCTAGAGGGATTTCTATGTCCCTAGAGGGATTTCTATGTCCCTAGAGGGATTTCTATGTCGCTAGAGGGATTTCTATGTCGCTAGAGGGATTTCTAGGTCCCTAGAGGGATTTCTAGGTCCCTAGAGAGAGAGATTTCTATGTCCCTAGAGGGATTTCTAGGTCCCTAGAGAGAGAGATTTCTATGTCCCTAGAGGGATTTCTAGGTCCCTAGAGGGATTTCTAGGTCCCTAGAGGGATAGATTTCTATGTCCCTAGAGGGATTTCTATGTCCCTAGAGAGATTTCTAGGTCCCTAGAGGGATTTCTATGTCCCTACAGGGATTTCTAGGTCCCTAGAGGGATTTCTAGGTCCCTAGAGGGATTTCAATGTCCCTAGAGGGATTTCTAGGTCCCTAGAGGGATTTCTAAGTCCCTAGAGGGATTTCTATGTCCCTAGAGGGATAGATTTCTATGTCCCTAGAGGGATTTCTATGTCCCTAGAGGGATTTCTATGTCCCTAGAGGGATTTCTAGGTCCCTAGAGGGATTTCTATGTCCCTAGAGGGATAGATTTATATGTCCCTAGAGGGATTTCTATGTCCATAGAGGGATTTCTATGTCCCTAGAGGGATTTCTAGGTCCCTAGAGGGATAGATTTCTATGTCCCTAGAGGGATTTCTAGGTCCCTAGAGGGATTTCTATGTCCCTAGAGCGATAGATTTCTATGTCCCTAGAGGGATTTCTAGGTCCCTAGAGGGATTTCTATGTCGCTAGAGGGATTTCTAGGTCCCTAGAGGGATAGATTTCTAGGTCCCTAGAGGGATTTCAATGTCCCTAGAGGGATTTCTAGGTCCCTAGAGGGATAGATTTCTAGGTCCCTAGAGGGATTTCAATGTCCCTAGAGGGATTTCTAGGTCCCTAGAGGGATTTCAATGTCCCTAGAGGGATTTCTATGTCCCTAGAGGGATAGATTTCTATGTCCCTAGAGGGATTTCTATGTCCCTAGAGGGATTTCTAGGTCCCTAGAGAGAGAGATTTCTATGTCCCTAGAGGGATTTCTAGGTCCCTAGAGGGATTTCTAGGTCCCTAGAGGGATTTCTAGGTCCCTAGAGGGATTTCTAGGTCCCTAGAGGGATTTCTAGGTCCCTAGAGGGATTTCTAGGTCCCTAGAGGGATTTCTATGTCCCTAGAGAGATTTCTATGTCCCTAGAGAGATTTCTAGGTCCCTAGAGGGATTTCAATGTCCCTAGAGGGATTTCTAGGTCCCTAGAGGGATAGATTTCAATGTCCCTAGAGGGATTTCTAGGTCCCTAGAGGGATTTCTATGTCCCTAGAGGGATAGATTTCTATGTCCCTAGAGGGATTTCTATGTCGCTAGAGGGATTTCTATGTCCCTAGAGGGATTTCTAGGTCCCTAGAGGGATTTCTAGGTCCCTAGAGGGATAGATTTCTATGTCCCTAGAAAGAATTTCTATGTCACTAGAGAGATTTCTAGGTCCCTAGAGGGATTTCAATGTCCCTAGAGGGATTTCTAGGTCCCTAGAGGGATAGATTTCTAGGTCCCTAGAGGGATTTCTATGTCCCTAGAGGGATTTCTAGGTCCCTAGAGAGAGAGATTTCTATGTCCCTAGAGGGATTTCTAGGTCCCTAGAGGGATTTCTAGGTCCCTAGAGGGATTTCTAGGTCCCTAGAGGGATAGATTTCTATGTCCCTAGAGGGATTTCTATGTCACTAGAGAGATTTCTAGGTCCCTAGATCCTAGACACCAACTCCGGCCAACCCGGACTTCCCGGCGAAGGGTAAGTAGTTCGGGGGTCCGGACGCACCGCTTTTATGACTGTCATTGGATGACCGGTGAAGATTCTACTATAGGAGTAACCCCTAACACAGCATAGCTGCGGGGCCTCAAACGGGCCCCTATGCAGCACTCAGTAGCTCGGCCTAGTGGTTCGCTGGGAAGGCCCAGGACCCTATTCAAAGGACTCTTTATAGTAAATCGAGTGTGTCAGAAGTTCGCGACTCCCTCACCTTGAGAAAAGCTATATAGAGCTTCTTAAATATGAATAGAGGCATCCTATCGGCGACTTCCTGCGCGGCCGCTGCCGACGCCACGTTATGAGTTACCCGAAGCATACATTGTTTCGCCACCGCACTATTAGTTAGCGGCGAGGATAAATAACCTCGGGCGGTCGTAACGCGTTGAGGCCCACGGCCAATCGCGCTGCGCCGCCCGATATACAAATCGCGGGCCTGCTTCAAACTATGTGGGGCTACTCCCGAGCCGACGGCCGGGCAGCAGTCCCCGAGGCAGAGCCCT
>CAXKTH010000132.1:0-208698 GCA_964056705.1 Troilus luridus
AAATAAGTGTTTTGGAATGTGACGTATATGACAGCCAAGGTGAAGCAGTACCACCGGATGGAGAGGATATAGAAGTGGAGTCGTGTAAAACCAGTTACTGCTTTATGAGCATGGTGAAAAACGAAAAGGAGCAACTACGGGTACTTGAGAAGGACGTCCAAGTGAGATGAAGGTCTGCTAAGCCCGCCAGAGGAACAAATAAGTGTTTTGGCATGTGACGCGTATGTCAGCCAAGACGAAGCAGTACCACCGGATGGAGAGGATATAGAAGTGGAGTCGTGTAAAACCAGTTACTGCTCTAGGAGCATGGTGAAAAACGAGGAGGGGCAACTACTTGTACTGGAGACGGACGTCCAAGTGAGATGGAGGACTACTAAGCCAGCCAGAGGATCAAATAAGTGTTTTGGAATGTGACGCATATGACAGCCAAGACGAAGCAGTACCACCGGATTGAGAGGATATAGAAGTGGAGTCGTGTAAAACAAGTACTGCTCTAGGAGCATAGTGAAAAATGAGGAGGGGCAACTACTGGTACTGGAGACGGACGTCCAAGTGAGATGGAGGACTACTAAGCAAGCCATAGGAACAAATAAGTGTTTTGGAATGAGACGCATATGACAGCCAAGACGAAGCAGTACCACCGGGTTGAGAGGATATAGAAGTGGAGTCGTGTAAAACCAGTTATTGGTCTAGGAGCATGGTGAAAAACGAGGAGGGGCAACTTCTGGTACTGGACACAGATGTCCAAGTGAGATGGAGGACTACTAAGCCGGCCAGAGGAACAAATAAATGTCTTAGAATGTGAAGCATATGACAGCCGAGACGAAGCAGTACCACCGGATGGAGAGGATATAGAAGTGGAATCTTGTAAAAGCAGTTATTGCTCTAGGAGCATGGTGAAAAACGAGGAAGGGCAACTACTTGTACTGGAGACGGACGTCCAAGTGAGATGGAGGACTACTAAGCCAGGCAGAGGAACAAATAAGAGTATTGGAATGTGACGCATAATACAGCCAAGACGAAGCAGTACCACCGGATGGAGAGGAAATAGAAGTGGAGTCGTGTAAAACCAGTTACTGCTCTATGAGCATGGTGAAAAACGAGGAGGGGCAACTACTGGTACTGGAGACGGACGTCCAAGTGTGATGGAGGACTACTAAGCCAGCCATAGGAACAAATACAAGTTTTGGAATGAGACGCATATGACAGCCAAGATGAAGCAGTATCACCGGATGGAGAGGATATAGAAGTGGAGTCTTCTAAAACCAGTTATTGCCTTAGGAGCATGGTGAAAAGCGAGGAGGGGCAACTACTGGTGCTGGAGACAGACGTCCAAGTGAGATGAAGGTCTGCTAATCCAGCCATAGGAACAAATAAGTGTTTTGGCATGTGACGCGTATGTCAGTCAAGACGAAGCAGTACCACCGGATGGAGAGGATATAGAAGTGGAGTCGTGTAAAACCAGTTACTGCTTTAGGAGCATGGTGAAAAACGAGGAGGGGCAACTACTTGGACTGGAGACGGACGTCCAAGTGAGATGGAGGACTACTATGCCAGCCATAGGAACAAATAAGTGTTTTGGAATGTGACGCATATGACAGCCAAGACGAAGCAGTACCACCGGATGGAGAGGATATAGAAGTGGAGTCGTGTAAAACCAGTTATTGGTCTAGGAGCATGGTGAAAAACGAGGAGGGGCAACTACTTGTACTGGAGACGGACGTCCAAGTGAGATGGAGGACTACTAAGCCAGCCAGAGGAACAAATAAGTGTTTTGGAATGTGACGCATATGACAGCCAAGACGAAGCAGTACCACCGGATGGAGAGGATATAGAAGTGGAGTCGTGTAAAACCAGTACTGCTCTAGGAGCAAGGCGAAAAACGAGGAGGGGCAACTACTGGTACTGAAGACGGACGTCCAAGTGAGATGGAGGACTACTAAGCCAGCCATAGGAACAAATAAGTGTTTTGGAATGAGACGCATATGACAGCCAAGACGAAGCAGTACCACCGGGTGGAGAGGATATAGAAGTGGAGTCGTGTAAAACCAGTTACTGCTCTAGGAGCATGGGGAAAAACGAGGAGGGGCAACTACTGGTACTGGAGACGGACGTCCAAGTGTGATGGAGGACTACTAAGCCAGCGATAGGAACAAATAATTGTTTTGGAATGAGACGCATATGACAGCCAAGACGCAGCATTACCACCGGGTGGAGAGGATATAGAAGTGGAGTCGTGTAAAACCAGTTATTGGTCTAGGAGCATGGTGAAAAACGAGGAGGGGCAACTACTGGTACTGGAGGCGGACGTCCAAGTGAGATAAAGGTCTGCTAAGCCAGGCAGAGGAACAAATAAGTGTTTTGGCATGTGACGCGTATGTCAGCCAAGACGAAGCAGTACAACCGGATGGAGAGGATATAGAAGTTGAGTCGTGTAAAACCAGTTACTGCTCTAGGAGCATGGGGAAAAACGAGGAGGGGCAACTACTGGTACTGGAGACGGACGTCCAAGTGTGATGGAGGACTACTAAGCCAGCCATAGGAACAAATAAGTGTTTTGGTATGAGACGCATATGACAGCCAAGACGAAGCATTACCACCGGGTGGAGAGGATATAGAAGTGGAGTCGTGTAAAACCAGTTATTGGTCTAGGAGCATGGTGAAAAACGAGGAGGGGCAACTACTGGTACTGGAGGCGGACGTCCAAGTGAGATAAAGGTCTGCTAAGCCAGGCAGAGGAACAAATACTAGTTTTGGAATGTGACGCATATGGCAGCCAAGACGAAGCAGTACCACAGGATGGAGAGGATATAGAAGTGGAGTCGTGTAAAACCAGTACTGCTCTATGAGCATTGCGAAAAACGAGGAGGGGCAACTACTGGTACTGGAGACGGACGTCCAAGTGAGATGGAGGACTACTAAGCCAGCCATAGGAACAAATAAGTGTTTTGGAATGAGACACATATGACAGCCAAGACGAAGCAGTACCACCGGGTGGAGAGGATATAGAAGTGGAGTCGTGTAAAACCAGTTATTGGTCTAGGAGCATGGTGAAAAACGAGGAGGGGCAACTACTGGTACTGGAGACGGACGTCCAAGTGAGATAAAGGTCTGCTAAGCCAGGCAGAGGAACAAATACAAGTTTTGGAATGTGACGCATATGACAGCCAAGACGAAGCAGTACCACAAGATGGAGAGGATTTAGAAGTGGAGTCGTGTAAAACCAGTTATTGGTCTAGGAGCATGGTGAAAAACGAGGAGGGGCAACTAATGGTACTGGAGACGGACGTCCAAGTGAGATGGAGGACTACTAACTTGGCCAGAGGATCAAATATGTGTTTTGAAATGAGACGCATATGACAGCCAAGACGAAGCAGTACCACCGGGTGGAGAGGATATAGAAGTGGAGTCGTGTAAAACCAGTTATTGGTCTAGGAGCATGGTGAAAAACGAGGAGGGGCAACTACTGGTACTGGAGACGGACGTCCAAGTGAGATAAAGGTCTGCTAAGCCAGGCAGAGGAACAAATACAAGTTTTGGAATGTGACGCATATGACAGCCAAGACGAAGCAGTACCACCAGATGGAGAGGATTTAGAAGTGGAGTCTTGTAAATCCAGTTACTGCTCTAGGAGCATGGTGAAAAACGAGGAGGGGCAACTACTTGTACTGGAGACGGACGTCCAAGTGAAATGGAGGACTAATAAGCCAGCCAGAGGAACAAATAAGTGTTTTGGAATGTGACGCATATGACAGCCAAGACGAAGCAGTACTACCGGATGGAGAGGATATAAAAAGTAGAGTCGTGTAAAACCAGTACTGCTCTAGGAGCAAGGCGAAAAACGAGGAGGGGCAACTACTGGTACTGGAGACGGACGTCCAAGTGAGATAAAGGTCTGCTAAGCCAGGCAGAGGAACAAATACAAGTTTTGGAATGTGACGCATATGAAAGCCAAGACGAAGCAGTACCACAAGATGGAGAGGATTTAGAAGTGGAGTCGTGTAAAACCAGTTATTGGTCTAGGAGCATGGTGAAAAACGAGGAGGTGCAACTACTGGTACTGGAGACGGACGTCCAAGTGAGATGGAGGACTACTAAGCCAGCCATAGGAACAAATAAGTGTTTTGGAATGAGACGCATATGACAGCCAAGACGAAGCAGTACCACCGGGTGGAGAGGATATAGAAGTGGAGTCGTGTAAAACCAGTTATTGGTCTAGGAGCATGGTGAAAAACGAGGAGGGGCAACTACTGGTACTGGAGACGGACGTCCAAGTGAGATAAAGGTCTGCTAAGCCAGGCAGAGGAACAAATACAAGTTTTGGAATGTGACGCATATGACAGCCAAGACGAAGCAGTACCACCGGGTGGAGAGGATATAGAAGTGGAGTCGTGTAAAACCAGTTATTGGTCTAGGAGCATGGTGAAAAACGAGGAGGGGCAACTACTGGTACTGGAGACGGACGTCCAAGTGAGATAAAGGTCTGCTAAGCCAGGCAGAGGAACAAATACAAGTTTTGGAATGTGACGCATATGACAGCCAAGACGAAGCAGTACCACCAGATGGAGAGGATTTAGAAGTGGAGTCTTGTAAATCCAGTTACTGCTCTAGGAGCATGGTGAAAAACGAGGAGGGGCAACTACTTGTACTGGAGACGGACGTCCAAGTGAAATGGAGGACTACTAAGCCAGCCATAGGAACAAATAAGTGTTTTGGTATGAGACGCATATGACAGCCAAGACGAAGCATTACCACCGGGTGGAGAGGATATAGAAGTGGAGTCGTGTAAAACCAGTTATTGGTCTAGGAGCATGGTGAAAAACGAGGAGGGGCAACTACTGGTACTGGAGGCGGAGGTCCAAGTGAGATAAAGGTCTGCTAAGCCAGGCAGAGGAACAAATACTAGTTTTGGAATGTGACGCATATGGCAGCCAAGACGAAGCAGTACCACAGGATGGAGAGGATATAGAAGTGGAGTCGTGTAAAACCAGTACTGCTCTATGAGCATTGCGAAAAACGAGGAGGGGCAACTACTGGTACTGGAGACGGACGTCCAAGTGAGATGGAGGACTACTAAGCCAGCCATAGGAACAAATAAGTGTTTTGGAATGAGACACATATGACAGCCAAGACGAAGCAGTACCACCGGGTGGAGAGGATATAGAAGTGGAGTCGTGTAAAACCAGGTTTTGGTCTAGGAGCATGGTGAAAAACGAGGAGGGGCAACTAATGGTACTGGAGACGGACGTCCAAGTGAGATGGAGGACTACTAACTTGGCCAGAGGAACAAATAAGTGTTTTGGAATGTCACGCATATGACAGCCAAGGTGAAGCAGTACCACCGGATGGAGAGGATATAGAAGTGGAGTCGTGTAAAACCAGTTACTGCTTTAGGAGCATGGTGAAAAACGAGGAGGGGCAACTACTTGGACTGGAGACGGACGTCCAAGTGAGATGAAGAACTACTAAGCCAGCCATAGGAACAAATAAGTGTTTAGGAACGTGACGAATAATACAGCCAAGACGAAGCAGTACCACCGGATGGAGAGGATATAGAAGTGGAGTCGTGTAAAACCAGTTACTGCTTTATGAGCATGGTGAAAAACGAGGAGGAGCAACTACGGGTACTTGAGACGGACGTCCAAGTGAGATGAAGGCTGCTAAGCCAGCCAGAGGAACAAATAAGTGTTTTGGCATGTGACGCGTATGTCAGCCAAGACGAAGCAGTACAACCGGATGGAGAGGATATAGAAGTGGAGTCGTGTAAAACCAGTTACTGCTCTAGGAGCATGGGGGAAAACGAGGAGGGGCAACTACTGGTACTGGAGACGGACGTCCAAGTGTGATGGAGGACTACTAAGCCAGCCATAGGAACAAATAAGTGTTTTGGAATGAGACGCATATGACAGCCAAGACGAAGCATTACCACCGGGTGGAGAGGATATAGAAGTGGAGTCGTGTAAAACCAGTTATTGGTCTAGGAGCATGGTGAAAAACGAGGAGGTGCAACTACTGGTACTGGAGACGGACGTCCAAGTGAGATGGAGGACTACTAAGCCAGCCATAGGAACAAATAAGTGTTTTGGAATGAGACGCATATGACAGCCAAGACGAAGCAGTACCACCGGGTGGAGAGGATATAGAAGTGGAGTCGTGTAAAACCAGTTATTGGTCTAGGAGCATGGTGAAAAACGAGGAGGGGCAACTACTGGTACTGGAGACGGACGTCCAAGTGAGATAAAGGTCTGCTAAGCCAGGCAGAGGAACAAATACAAGTTTTGGAATGTGACGCATATGACAGCCAAGACGAAGCAGTACCACAAGATGGAGAGGATTTAGAAGTGGAGTCGTGTAAAACCAGTTATTGGTCTAGGAGCATGGTGAAAAACGAGGAGGGGCAACTAATGGTACTGGAGACGGACGTCCAAGTGAGATGGAGGACTACTAACTTGGCCAGAGGATCAAATATGTGTTTTGGAATGAGACGCATATGACAGCCAAGACGAAGCAGTACCACCGGGTGGAGAGGATATAGAAGTGGAGTCGTGTAAAACCAGTTATTGGTCTAGGAGCATGGTGAAAAACGAGGAGGGGCAACTACTGGTACTGGAGACGGACGTCCAAGTGAGATAAAGGTCTGCTAAGCCAGGCAGAGGAACAAATACAAGTTTTGGAATGTGACGCATATGACAGCCAAGACGAAGCAGTACCACCAGATGGAGAGGATTTAGAAGTGGAGTCTTGTAAATCCAGTTACTGCTCTAGGAGCATGGTGAAAAACGAGGAGGGGCAACTACTTGTACTGGAGACGGACGTCCAAGTGAAATGGAGGACTAATAAGCCAGCCAGAGGAACAAATAAGTGTTTTGGAATGTGACGCATATGACAGCCAAGACGAAGCAGTACTACCGGATGGAGAGGATATAAAAAGTAGAGTCGTGTAAAACCAGTACTGCTCTAGGAGCAAGGCGAAAAACGAGGAGGGGCAACTACTGGTACTGGAGACGGACGTCCAAGTGAGATAAAGGTCTGCTAAGCCAGGCAGAGGAACAAATACAAGTTTTGGAATGTGACGCATATGACAGCCAAGACGAAGCAGTACCACAAGATGGAGAGGATTTAGAAGTGGAGTCGTGTAAAACCAGTTATTGGTCTAGGAGCATGGTGAAAAACGAGGAGGTGCAACTACTGGTACTGGAGACGGACGTCCAAGTGAGATGGAGGACTACTAAGCCAGCCATAGGAACAAATAAGTGTTTTGGAATGAGACGCATATGACAGCCAAGACGAAGCAGTACCACAAGATGGAGAGGATTTACAAGTGGAGTCGTGTAAAACCAGTTATTGGTCTAGGAGCATGGTGAAAAACGAGGAGGGGCAACTAATGGTACTGGAGACGGACGTCCAAGTGAGATGGAGGACTACTAACTTGGCCAGAGGATCAAATATGTGTTTTGGAATGAGACGCATATGACAGCCAAGACGAAGCAGTACCACCGGGTGGAGAGGATATAGAAGTGGAGTCGTGTAAAACCAGTTATTGGTCTAGGAGCATGGTGAAAAACGAGGAGGGGCAACTACTGGTACTGGAGACGGACGTCCAAGTGAGATAAAGGTTTGCTAAGCCAGGCAGAGGAACAAATACAAGTTTTGGAATGTGACGCATATGACAGCCAAGACGAAGCAGTACCACCAGATGGAGAGGATTTAGAAGTGGAGTCTTGTAAATCCAGTTACTGCTCTAGGAGCATGGTGAAAAACGAGGAGGGGCAACTACTTGTACTGGAGACGGACGTCCAAGTGAAATGGAGGACTAATAAGCCAGCCAGAGGAACAAATAAGTGTTTTGGAATGTGACGCATATGACAGCCAAGACGAAGCAGTACTACCGGATGGAGAGGATATAAAAAGTAGAGTCGTGTAAAACCAGTACTGCTCTAGGAGCAAGGCGAAAAACGAGGAGGGGCAACTACTGGTACTGGAGACGGACGTCCAAGTGAGATAAAGGTCTGCTAAGCCAGGCAGAGGAACAAATACAAGTTTTGGAATGTGACGCATATGACAGCCAAGACGAAGCAGTACCACAAGATGGAGAGGATTTAGAAGTGGAGTCGTGTAAAACCAGTTATTGGTCTAGGAGCATGGTGAAAAACGAGGAGGGGCAACTAATGGTACTGGAGACGGACGTCCAAGTGAGATGGAGGACTACTAACTTGGCCAGAGGATCAAATATGTGTTTTGGAATGAGACGCATATGACAGCCAAGACGAAGCAGTACCACCGGGTGGAGAGGATATAGAAGTGGAGTCGTGTAAAACCAGTTATAGATCTAGGACCAGGGTGAAAACGAGGAGTGGCAACTGCTTGTACTGGAGACGGACGTCCAAGTGAGATGGAGGACTACTAAGCCGGCCAGAGGAACAAATAAGTGTTTTGGAATGTGACGCATATGACAGCAAAAGGTGAAGCAGTACCACCGGATGGAGAGGATATAGAAGTGGAGTCGTGTAAAACCAGTTACTGCTTTATGAGCATGGTGAAAAACGAGGAGGAGCAACTACGGGTACTTGAGACGGACGTCCAAGTGAGATGAAGGTCTGCTAAGCCAGCCAGAGGAACAAATAAGTGTTTTGGCATGTGACGCGTATGTCAGCCAAGACGAATTAGTACAACCGGATGGAGAGGA
This sequence comes from Troilus luridus, assembly GCA_964056705.1. Taxonomy (NCBI): domain Eukaryota; kingdom Metazoa; phylum Arthropoda; class Insecta; order Hemiptera; family Pentatomidae; genus Troilus; species Troilus luridus. The sequence continues at coordinate 8,687 of CAXKTH010000132.1, forward strand.
TATAGAAGTGGAGTCGTGTAAAACCAGTTACTGCTCTAGGAGCATGGGGAAAAACGAGGAGGGGCAACTACTGGTACTGGAGACGGACGTCCAAGTGTGATGGAGGACTACTAAGCCAGCCATAGGAACAAATAAGTGTTTTGGAATGAGACGCATATGACAGCCAAGACGCAGCATTACCACCGGGTGGAGAGGATATAGAAGTGGAGTCGTGTAAAACCAGTTATTGGTCTAGGAGCATGGTGAAAAACGAGGAGGGGCAACTACTGGTACTGGAGGCGGACGTCCAAGTGAGATAAAGGTCTGCTAAGCCAGGCAGAGGAACAAATAAGTTTTTTGGCATGTGACGCGTATGTCAGCCAAGACGAAGCAGTACAACCGGATGGAGAGGATATAGAAGTTGAGTCGTGTAAAACCAGTTACTGCTCTAGGAGCATGGTGAAAAACGAGGAGGTGCAACTACTGGTACTGGAGACGGACGTCCAAGTGAGATGGAGGACTACTAAGCCAGCCATAGGAACAAATAAGTGTTTTGGAATGAGACGCATATGACAGCCAAGACGAAGCAGTACCACCGGGTGGAGAGGATATAGAAGTGGAGTCGTGTAAAACCAGTTATTGGTCTAGGAGCATGGTGAAAAACGAGGAGGGGCAACTACTGGTACTGGAGACGGACGTCCAAGTGAGATAAAGGTCTGCTAAGCCAGGCAGAGGAACAAATACAAGTTTTGGAATGTGACGCATATGACAGCCAAGACGAAGCAGTACCACAAGATGGAGAGGATTTAGAAGTGGAGTCGTGTAAAACCAGTTATTGGTCTAGGAGCATGGTGAAAAACGAGGAGGGGCAACTACTGGTACTGGAGACGGACGTCCAAGTGAGATAAAGGTCTGCTAAGCCAGGCAGAGGAACAAATACAAGTTTTGGAATGTGACGCATATGACAGCCAAGACGAAGCAGTACCACCGGGTGGAGAGGATATAGAAGTGGAGTCGTGTAAAACCAGTTATTGGTCTAGGAGCATGGTGAAAAACGAGGAGGGGCAACTACTGGTACTGGAGACGGACGTCCAAGTGAGATAAAGGTCTGCTAAGCCAGCCATAGGAACAAATAAGTGTTTTGGAATGAGACGCATATGACAGCCAAGACGAAGCAGTACCACAAGATGGAGAGGATTTAGAAGTGGAGTCGTGTAAAACCAGTTATTGGTCTAGGAGCATGGTGAAAAACGAGGAGGGGCAACTAATGGTACTGGAGACGGACGTCCAAGTGAGATGGAGGACTACTAACTTGGCCAGAGGATCAAATATGTGTTTTGGAATGAGACGCATATGACAGCCAAGACGAAGCAGTACCACCAGATGGAGAGGATTTAGAAGTGGAGTCTTGTAAATCCAGTTACTGCTCTAGGAGCATGGTGAAAAACGAGGAGGGGCAACTACTTGTACTGGAGACGGACGTCCAAGTGAAATGGAGGACTAATAAGCCAGCCAGAGGAACAAATAAGTGTTTTGGAATGTGACGCATATGACAGCCAAGACGAAGCAGTACTACCGGATGGAGAGGATATAAAAAGTAGAGTCGTGTAAAACCAGTACTGCTCTAGGAGCAAGGCGAAAAACGAGGAGGGGCAACTACTGGTACTGGAGACGGACGTCCAAGTGAGATAAAGGTCTGCTAAGCCAGGCAGAGGAACAAATACAAGTTTTGGAATGTGACGCATATGACAGCCAAGACGAAGCAGTACCACAAGATGGAGAGGATTTAGAAGTGGAGTCGTGTAAAACCAGTTATTGGTCTAGGAGCATGGTGAAAAACGAGGAGGGGCAACTAATGGTACTGGAGACGGACGTCCAAGTGAGATGGAGGACTACTAACTTGGCCAGAGGATCAAATATGTGTTTTGGAATGAGACGCATATGACAGCCAAGACGAAGCAGTACCACCGGGTGGAGAGGATATAGAAGTGGAGTCGTGTAAAACCAGTTATAGATCTAGGACCAGGGTGAAAACGAGGAGTGGCAACTGCTTGTACTGGAGACGGACGTCCAAGTGAGATGGAGGACTACTAAGCCGGCCAGAGGAACAAATAAGTGTTTTGGAATGTGACGCATATGACAGCCAAGGTGAAGCAGTACCACCGGATGGAGAGGATATAGAAGTGGAGTCGTGTAAAACCAGTTACTGCTTTATGAGCATGGTGAAAAACGAGGAGGAGCAACTACGGGTACTTGAGACGGACGTCCAAGTGAGATGAAGGTCTGCTAAGCCAGCCAGAGGAACAAATAAGTGTTTTGGCATGTGACGCGTATGTCAGCCAAGACGAAGCAGTACAACCGGATGGAGAGGATATAGAAGTGGAGTCGTGTAAAACCAGTTACTGCTCTAGGAGCATGGGGAAAAACGAGGAGGGGCAACTACTGGTACTGGAGACGGACGTCCAAGTGTGATGGAGGACTACTAAGCCAGCCATAGGAACAAATAAGTGTTTTGGAATGAGACGCATATGACAGCCAAGACGCAGCATTACCACCGGGTGGAGAGGATATAGAAGTGGAGTCGTGTAAAACCAGTTATTGGTCTAGGAGCATGGTGAAAAACGAGGAGGGGCAACTACTGGTACTGGAGGCGGACGTCCAAGTGAGATAAAGGTCTGCTAAGCCAGGCAGAGGAACAAATAAGTTTTTTGGCATGTGACGCGTATGTCAGCCAAGACGAAGCAGTACAACCGGATGGAGAGGATATAGAAGTTGAGTCGTGTAAAACCAGTTACTGCTCTAGGAGCATGGGGAAAAACGAGGAGGGGCAACTACTGGTACTGGAGACGGACGTCCAAGTGTGATGGAGGACTACAAAGCCAGCCATAGGAACAAATAAGTGTTTTGGAATGAGACGCATATGACAGCCAAGACGAAGCATTACCACCGGGTGGAGAGGATATAGAAGTGGAGTCGTGTAAAACCAGTTATTGGTCTAGGAGCATGGTGAAAAACGAGGAGGGGCAACTACTGGTACTGGAGGCGGACGTCCAAGTGAGATAAAGGTCTGCTAAGCCAGGCAGAGGAACAAATACTAGTTTTGGAATGTGACGCATATGGCAGCCAAGACGAAGCAGTACCACAGGATGGAGAGGATATAGAAGTGGAGTCGTGTAAAACCAGTACTGCTCTATGAGCATTGCGAAAAACGAGGAGGGGCAACTACTGGTACTGGAGACGGACGTCCAAGTGAGATGGAGGACTACTAAGCCAGCCATAGGAACAAATAAGTGTTTAGGAACGTGACGAATAATACAGCCAAGACGAAGCAGTACCACCGGATGGAGAGGATATAGAAGTGGAGTCGTGTAAAACCAGTTACTGCTTTATGAGCATGGTGAAAAACGAGGAGGAGCAACTACGGGTACTTGAGACGGACGTCCAAGTGAGATGAAGGTCTGCTAAGCCAGCCAGAGGAACAAATAAGTGTTTTGGCATGTGACGCGTATGTCAGCCAAGACGAAGCAGTACAACCGGATGGAGAGGATATAGAAGTGGAGTCGTGTAAAACCAGTTACTGCTCTAGGAGCATGGGGAAAAACGAGGAGGGGCAACTACTGGTACTGGAGACGGACGTCCAAGTGTGATGGAGGACTACTAAGCCAGCCATAGGAACAAATAAGTGTTTTGGAATGAGACGCATATGACAGCCAAGACGAAGCATTACCACCGGGTGGAGAGGATATAGAAGTGGAGTCGTGTAAAACCAGTTATTGGTCTAGGAGCATGGTGAAAAACGAGGAGGGGTAACTACTGGTACTGGAGACGGACGTCCAAGTGAGATAAAGGTCTGCTAAGCCAGGCAGAGGAACAAATACAAGTTTTGGAATGTGACGCATATGGCAGCCAAGACGAAGCAGTACCACAGGATGGAGAGGATATAGAAGTGGAGTCGTGTAAAACCAGTACTGCTCTATGAGCATTGCGAAAAACGAGGAGGGGCAACTACTGGTACTGGAGACGGACGTCCAAGTGAGATGGAGGACTACTAAGCCAGCCATAGGAACAAATAAGTGTTTTGGAATGAGACGCATATGACAGCCAAGACGAAGCAGTACCACCGGGTGGAGAGGATATAGAAGTGGAGTCGTGTAAAACCAGTTTTTGGTCTAGGAGCATGGTGAAAAACGAGGAGGGGCAACTAATGGTACTGGAGACGGACGTCCAAGTGAGATGGAGGACTACTAACTTGGCCAGAGGAACAAATAAGTGTTTTGGAATGTCACGCATATGACAGCCAAGGTGAAGCAGTACCACCGGATGGAGAGGATATAGAAGTGGAGTCGTGTAAAACCAGTTACTGCTTTAGGAGCATGGTGAAAAACGAGGAGGGGCAACTACTTGGACTGGAGACGGATGTCCAAGTGAGATGGAGGACTACTAAGCCAGCCATAGGAACAAATAAGTGTTTAGGAACGTGACGAATAATACAGCCAAGACGAAGCAGTACCACCGGATGGAGAGGATATAGAAGTGGAGTCGTGTAAAACAAGTTATTGCTCTAGGACCAGGGTGAAAAACGAGGAGGGGCAACTACTTGTACTGGAGACGGACGTCCAAGTGAGATGGAGGACTACTAACTTGGCCAGAGGAACAAATAAGTGTTTTGGAATGTCACGCATATGACAGCCAAGGTGAAGCAGTACCACCGGATGGAGAGGATATAGAAGTGGAGTCGTGTAAAACCAGTTACTGCTTTAGGAGCATGGTGAAAAACGAGGAGGGGCAACTACTTGGACTGGAGACGGACGTCCAAGTGAGATGGAGGACTACTAAGCCAGCCATAGGAACAAATAAGTGTTTAGGAACGTGACGAATAATACAGCCAAGACGAAGCAGTACCACCGGATGGAGAGGATATAGTAGTGGAGTCGTGTAAAACAAGTTATTGCTCTAGGACCAGGGTGAAAACGAGGAGGGGCAACTACTTGTACTGGAGACGGACGTCCAAGTGAGATGGAGGACTACTAAGCCGGCCAGAGGAACAAATAAGTGTTTTGGAATGTGACGCATATGACAGTCAAGGTGAAGCAGTACCACCGGATGGAGAGGATATAGAAGTGGAGTCGTGTAAAACCAGTTACTGCTCTAGGAGCATGGTGAAAAACGAGGAGGGATGTTATTTGTTCCTCTGGCTGGCTTAGTAGTCCTCCATCTCACTTGGACGTCCTCCTCCAGTACCAGTAGTTGCCCCACCTCGTTTTTCACCATGCTCCTAGAACAGTAACTGGTTTTACACGACTCCACTTCTATATCCTCTCCACCCGGTGGTACTGCTTCGTCTTGGCTATCATACGCGTCACATTCCAAAACACTTATTTGTTCCTATAGCTCATATGACAGCCAAGACGAAGCAGTGTCATCGGGTGGAGAGGATATAGAAGATATTGTTATAAAGCTGAGAAATAACAAGTCACCAGGAAGAGATGGTATTCCTGCTGAGTTCCTGAAGGCAGCTGGCAATGCTCTAACTGTAGAGCTTCAGGAACTAATTGCTCAAATATGGAATGAGGGACAGATCCGGAGTGAGTGGAAAGAGTCTACTATAGTGCCTGTGCACATGAAGAAAGGTGGCTCTACAGAATGTAAATATTACAGAGGGATAAGCCTACTGAATACTGCCTAGATATTCTCGATAACTCTGTATAATGGCCTACTGCCCTATGTTGAGAGAAATATTGGAGAATATCAAGGAGGCTTAGACCTAACAGATCTACTATAGATCAGATTTTTTTCCTTTAACAGATGTGTGAAAAAATCAAGGAGTTCAAGAATACATTGTGGATACTGCTCATAGATTTCAGGACGGCTGATGATACTTTATCCAGGAGTGAGCTTTTCAAAGCTATGAGCGAAATGCGTATTCCTTCCAAGTTGGTGCGTTTGGTAATGAGCACGATGGAATGTACAGTTTGCAGCGTAAAGGTTAGTGGCTCAACCACAGCAAAATTTAAGATTAGTACAGGACTTAGGCAAGGAGACTCGCTGGCACCTCTACTATTCACTATTGTAACGCAAAGTGTCATTAAAAGGGCAGGATTACTGATGGAGGGAACCATTTTTAACCGTAGTCTGGGTATTTTTGAATATGCTGATGACCTTGTATTAGTAGCAAGATCGCTGATTATTTTAAAAAAATTTTTGAGAGGCTGGAAGTGGAAGCTGACAAAATGGGGTCACAGGTGAATGAGGAGAAAACCAAGGTCATGGTAATAAAGAATAGTAAACAAAACCGACCACCTCATAGCTACACGTTTGGAAGATACACAATGTTAGAAACCTGCCTTTAAAATTTGGTTTATTGACTTGTCGAAATAATGATTTTTCATTTGTTACTATTTTTAAATTAAATCTGTTCCGAGCGTTTCGATAAATTTGCCGAAGCAGCCGTTAAACATCAATTTATAAAAATCTGCCTCGAATATATTTTTTGAGGATGCTCTCATGATTGAATTAACCCCAAGTTGTAAAGCTTGTTTTAAATTCACATAATGTACTATATAACGTGTTTTGGGTATCAAAGTCGTCAATAGTTTAACAGTTTTAGTATTAGGTGGATTATTTTTTCGGGTAAAAAAGGTAATTGAGAAAGATTATCATGTATTTTTTGGAGGTATTCAACATCAACTTCTAGCACATAACCGGTTTCTGATTCATTTTCAAGATCTAATACATTTAATTTTTCATCAGCCCAGTTAAAATCGGTATACGGCAGGGGAATGTACACGGCATAACCGTAAAGATTGTTGACATCTACGTAAAGTGAATAATTACTGGGTTTAGTCGAGTCATATTCATCTAGGTATTTATTGTTAGCTTTCGCATACCGAGAAACAACTTGGCAAATACCTCCCCTTATTCCCTTTACAAAAACTGTACCATATCAAAATCTTTTATTACAGCTAATTTTATTTTCGTATATTTCAACATTCCATTCCAAGATAACTGTGGCAAAAAAAAACAAAAACATGCAGGATCTAGTCGATAAACTTTTTGACAAGTACTGGGTTTCCGGGTATATGATTTTTTATAACTGAATATAATTTTGGGGAATTCGGGGAATTTTTTTGTATGTTTTTATATCAATGTAATTATTCTTTTTTAATAATTCTATAATTATTATGTTAGTAACTGTCCTCAATTTATGTGTAGGATTGGAACCGAAATTTTTATAAGTTTGGACATCATTTAGTAATAATTGAATTTTATTTACGTATTCGTTTTTGTTGATCGCGACAGTTTGGTTTCTTTTGTCTGTTTTTGTTATTATTATATTAGGCTGTGTTTTTATAAATTGTTTGGCTGTATTGTTTAATTTTTGTGTGTTAAAATATTTCTTGTTACTATTATTAGGTTTATTATTTTTGAAATTTGTAATTATATTAACGCATTTGCATCTTATTTCTTTTTTATTTGATTTTCTTTTATTTGTTTAAATGTTTTTTCGTATATGTTTATTGATTGTATTATAAAAATGTTCGTATATATTTTGTAGTATTATTTTACGCAATTCGGTTTTATAGTTTTCAATGTCTTTGTCTACTTTTAATATTGAGCTTTTTATTTCCATATTTAGAATGTGTTTTTTAAACCTTTAGAGGGCTCTATTGACTTCTATTAGATATCGTTTTTCAATTTTATAAGTTGTATTTATACGTTTGAATGTTTTCAATGTGTGGTGGTAGTAGTTGTTCTGACCGGCATCTTAATAATAATGTTCTAGTGTTCTAGGGGCTAGTTTTTTAAATGAGTTTTGAAAACCCTTCATCAGTGAGCATGTATGTGTATCGTCTGTCTGTTTAATGTCGTCGTAAAATCTCATTTCCTCGTATATCACTGTAGATTATCAATATACACTCTTAAAGTAAACACTGGTTTCTACTTACCTTGACAGTTATGGAAATATTATCTTTTGGCTCTTGAGTTTCAGTCAGTTTATTTCAACTTCTTTAGGCGACGTTTCGAGACTAGGTTATTCTCATATTCATGCCCTGACATTGAAAAAATATAAAATGACCCGTGTAAGTTGTAATAGATAGGGTGTAATTACATTATAAACAGTCTCATAAATAAGTTACCGTTTGAATTACACCTGCCAGGATAACAGTATTGTGGTCCCGGTACAAAACTCGAAAAACGGTTAATTCGAGGAGATTGATAGCTTGTAAAGAACACGAAATTGCTTATAGCAAAGATAAGGATATGTCGTAGAAAAGTGGATAAGATCTTGGCTGAAAACGGATGGAAACGTTAAAGCTTCGGATTCATCATTGGGAGATAAAGCCGCGGCTTGGTTAGTTACAAATGCTTTGAAAGCGAAAGGTATAATTGGTGCCGGTATTAAGAAGAATAAAAATAAAAATATTAGTTTAAAAAAATAGTTAAATCGCTATGGGCTTCTGAAGTAGCATCGATCCTCCAAGCCTCAAAAATTGCATACAAAAAGGCTAAAATGCATTTACGTGGTAAGAGAAAACCTTTGCCTCCCAGATTTCTTCCTTTCCCGAAAGAGATAGGATTTCTTCCATTTCTTGTGCCGTTAATGGTGGCTTTATGCAGGGGGATCTTTAGCGGGAGGAGCGGCGAGTGTGGCTAAAGCTATCAACGAGAGAAGCTAAACAAAAATTAGATGCGCAAAACAGCCATAATTTAGTGATGGAAAGTCAGTAAATCGGTAATGGGCTTTATTTGAAACTATATCGGAAAGGATCCGGCCTGTTTATAACTCGACAAGAAAAGAAATCTAGAAAGATCTGACTACCAACCGCCATTTACTGATTTGGAATTAAATTATTTGGCCAATGTTTTAAATATTCAACTTTTTCGAGGAGTGTTTACGATTGATAAACTTCCTAAATATCAAAACAAATACGAGTCTGCTAATGTAAATTTAGGGCCGAGCTCAGAACTTAGTTCACATTGGGTCTACTTTGATTCCTTTGGAAACTTAAAACCACCACCACAGTTGCTCGAGTACTTTAAGTGGCTTATAATAGAGAGGGTTATCAGGAGTGGAATACGTCGGTTTGTGGACTTCTATGCTTACAGTATTTAGTCGATGCTTCTCATTCAAACGTTTGATCATTGTTAATCATGAGCTATACAGTAACGCTTAAGGGCAACTCTATCGTACTTTCCGCAAACTTTTTACCATCGTTAGAATTTGGGTCAAAATATACTGTTGGGTTGTTATCTTTTGAGACATTGTCATATTCCTAATACAGTCAGCACCGGGAGTATCCATGGCAACCAGCCCTGGCCAGAAGATTCCAGCAGTTGTTAGGCTCATACTCAAACTTATAACCTTACTTAATGTTTTATGTTCAAGTGTAATTGTTATTAATTTAATATAATGTTCAAACATATAAAGTGCTTTTTTTTATTTCATAATAGTTGGCGACGAGGTAAAAAAGTAAAAGTTTTTTTTTTGCCATAATTTCATTCAAGTCCTGCTGATACGATACAAGATGGATCCAAATCAATTCAAGGAATTTATGAAGAACTTCAATGCCACCATATCAAATCTGATTTCATCTATCCAGCAATCTACACAGGAAAGTAACCCTAGTTCTAGTCTAAATCCTTGTGAACGTTTTGATGCAGAGAGAGAAAAATTTACAAATTATTTGGAGAGATTTCAAAACTATTGCTCTCTGAAAAATGTTACGACTGAGAAAAAAGCACAACTCCTGTGCGCATCCATTGGGTCAGAACATTATAATAATCTGGCAGCACTATTAGGTCCACATAAGCCGGTCAACAAACTGCCATACACTGATTTGGTCTCGTCTCTTAAACAAATGTTGTTACCAAAAAAGAGCACGGTAGTATCACAACATTATTTCCTTAACATATATCAAAATGATAATGAGAATATTCCACAGTATGTTGCATCTCTACAACGTGACATTATCGACTGTGAATTCAATGTTACCTGTCCTTGTGAGAAATCTCTCTCCATTGCTGATATTTTCCTTCGTGCACAATTTATTAGAGAGCTTAAAGATAATTGGATCCGAGAACAACTACTACAATCAAATGAAACATCATTCAACAAAATTGTGGAAAAAGCAACATCTCTTGAAGCTTCCCGGATTGAATGTAAGGAATTAGCAGCAGCGTCAACCAGCAGCACAACTTCTAGTCTTCAGTTCGAAACCCTGGATATTCACAAAACGTCCAGCCGCCCTACCTACCGCAACAACCCAAGGTCCCGTGAGTCTTATAAATTGTACAATAAGTCTAACTCAGGAGTTAGAAACTCACATTATGTCAATTTAAAATCTTTAGGTTTAGATAATTGTTGCTTACGTTGTGGAAGAAATGACCACATATCACCTGATTGTCGTCTTGATAGACTTAAATTAAAATGTAATTTTTGCAACAAAACTGGTCATATCTCTAAAGTTTGTATTCAAACTAAGATAAATAAAAATACAAATTCAATTCAAAATGAAAATCAAAATTCAAATGTTCGACACGAACCTTCTATTTCTTCATTTACATATGGTATTGACAAAATTGATTTGGTGCATATTCAAAATTGTGAAATTATTGACCTGTATGAAATTAATACCGACAGTGATAAATACACGATTAATGTTCTCTTGAATGGGTCACAAAAAACATTTGAGGTGGATTCAGGTGCCAAGTATTCACTTCTTTCTGAGAATGAATTTAATATGCTCAACCTAAACATTCCTATTCAACCATCATCCTTAGCTTTCAGATCATACACTGGGAACATTGTCAAACCACATGGGAAAGTTACTCTAAATGTTCAATATGAAGGTAAACAAATAACAGGTGACTTACATATCGTACCTGACGGTCATGATGCACTATTTGGTAGACAATGGATACCTGGACTTGGAATTGAACTTCAACTCATCGATAAGAAAACTGCGAGTAACCCTACTCGTTCTTATTCTACACATCTAATTCATTCTATTCAAGATATTTTTGAAAAATTTCCTAAAGTTTTTGAGGAAAAAATTGGTTGTGTTCCGGATTTCCAAATACATTTGCAATTGCGCACTAACGTAAAACCAGTATTTACTAAAGAACGAACTATTCCTTATGCTCTTCAGGAAAAAGTAGATAAAGAGCTTGATTCATTGGAAGCTCTAGGTATAATTACACTTGTACCTACCAGTGACTGGGGATCCCCCCTTGCGTGTATTCCAAAACCTGATGGACAAAACCTTCGCCTATGCGTTGATTACAAATGTGGGGTTAATGAAAGAAATTTTTGAGATATCTGCGATTTTTAGATATTTTTAAGCTAACCACCCTATACGTAAGATAGATGATGTCATTCATAGTTTACGAGGTTCTAAATATTTTTGTAAACTTGACCTTTATAAGGCCTACCTGCACCTTAAAGTAGACGATGAAAGTGCTCAAATACAGACCATATCTACTCACAGAGGTACCTACCTAATGAACCGTTTAAGTTTTGGTATTAAAACTGCACCCTCTGAATTCAATAGAATCCTCAGTCAGATACTCAATGGCTTACGAAATGTTGAGGCTTATTTTGATGACATTGGGGGGTGAAAGAGCGATTACAAAAAACTCCTCGGCTACTTAAATTGGGGCGTAACCTTGATGCTATGCCACACGCAGTGATTGCATGTAATAAAATCATCCACACAGCTATGGGCGTGTCTCCAGTGGTTTTATTTTCGGACAAATGAGATGCGAAAGATGGGATATCATCACGGTAAACAACAATCTGTTAAGGTCAAAACTTTATCAAGCGAGAACAGAACGGCACCATGAGATAATATACGGGGAAAATTGATAGGCGAAAAACCAACTCGATTTGATACAGCAAATAACAGACCTGGGGTCTTTAAGAAGGGCCTGTTAGCACTGGGGACGATAGTATACAGAGGATTAAGCTCTTCATGAAATAAAACAGCCACGCGTTATTATTGGAAGACAGTGAGGACGAATTTACAGTATATTCCATGAATTTAGACTGAGCAGCCTGGTTCACTACAGTATTGCTACAGATCTGCGGTCAAGATGTGCAATTTAAAGTTGACACGTGAGCTTAGTGCAACATTTTGAACTCTAACGATTTCTAGACTTGAAATTAGATGTCTTCGTATTGAAACCGTCGAGGGTAATTATACACTCCTTTTAAAATAATAATTCAGCGATTTTGGGATTATGTTCTTTAAATTGTATTTATAGTTAATTTATAGTTGAGGAATGTTGCTTTAATATTCTGGAACTAAAGACGGTTGAACAATTGGGCCTTATTTGTAGAGTTGGTCGTAGTTCACAGGACATTGAGTCATTGATTCCTTAAAATTATTTGATGGTCAACTAGGTTTGATCCCAGGAGATGTAGATATTGATATTGATCCAGGTGTTAAACCGGTGGTGTATCCTCTACCTAGGATACATTATGCATTATTACCCAAAGTAAAGCAGGAATTGGATCATATGGCTCCGAAGGCTATCATTGAGCAACTGAAAAACCCACAGACTGGGTCAGTCAGATGGTGGTGGTTAGAAAAAGGGATGGTTCTTTGAGCCAATTGATACTCCAGTTTAGCCACTCCTTCTTTTTCAGGCATTCTCGCTATATATTACAAAGTTTTTCTTCATACACACAAAAAATAAAATTTGATTGGTAGTAAAAAATACTTTTCGTAACTTAATTTACGTAAGTTTTCAAAATTTTCCCTGGTTTCGGCACCAGTAATGATAAGACTGAAATATTGCTAATTAAAGGAAAATGTGCGGAATAATATCACACACTGTTTGCTATAAGCTGACCTTTAATATTATCTAACCAAAAATACAGCTTTGTTACAATTGAGGTAGACTTGCAGTTGGTTTTAGTGATTAAAACATTTGATAATGTTGTGGTATTCATGATCAGATAATCATTTTACGGGCATTTGGCATTATTATTTTTTATTTGAAATTGCTAATGGGCACATTATCCCGATGTTGCTTATTTAAAAAAAAATAAATTTAAGTAATTCATATAATAAATTACTTTTGTACTTTTGTATACATATATATATATATATAACATAGACATCCTTGAAACACTAGGCAAAACAATCGTCCTCCTCTGGGTCCCAGCTCACACCTGATCTCGGGAAATGAGAAGGCTGACCGAGCTGCTAAAGAAGCTGCCCTGGGCAATACAATCCCGGAGAATATATTAGAGCCGCAGGATATCAGAACATTGCTAAAAGGAAAAATCAACTCAGATTGGGAAAGCATGTGGAAGTCCGAATCGACTAGAAATAAGTTGAGAGCCATTAAGGACACGACCAAGAAATGCCGTGGGAATAGAAGAGAAGAAGTGGTCCTGAGCCGGGTGAGAATAGGACATACCAACCTTACACATGCCTATCTCATTAACAAGGTACCCCCACCGATGTCCCCAAGCTGCAGTACACAACTCACCGTGCAACATATCATAGAGGTATGTCCTGCCTACCAATCCCATTTTATCTCGAGAGATCTGGCAAGAAGTATGAAACTATCCCTCGAAAACAACCCGGGTAACATAGAGAAAATTGTTTCCATTATAAAAGAAGTAAACTTATACGGCAAAATTTAACCTCCAGAATATGTTTATTTTTATTTATTTATTATGGTCTATATTTTCTTCTCGCATTTGCGGGTTCAAAACAGAGATGGGGGGACAAGTCCAACCATCTGCAGTTATTATTTTGGTTTTTATATTTTTCAGCTCTACACATTCAGAAATTTTCTAACGATCCTGGCTGTGTCTAGGAGAACTGCCTGTTGAGACTCCTTTAAAACCTCGACCGGAATTCCCAGTTTCTCAATGCCCTCCACCGTGGATTTAGGAACCAATCCATTCGTGGAGATTATAATAGGTGTTACCACCTATTATTATTATTATTTTTTTTTATTTATTGATTTTTTTAATCTTATTTATCTATTTATTTATTTAGTTTATTTTTTAATTGTTACTCAAATTTTATTATTATTAAAACATTCTTTCTAAAACTGTTATAGTAACTTAATATTAAATAACTACAACAATCATTAATTAAATATGAAGAAGAATGAGGAAGGAGGGATTAAAAAAAAAAAAAAAAAAAAAAAAGATAAAATATATATATATTAAAAAAATATATATATATATATATATATATATATATATATATATATATATATATATATATATAAGTTAAGATGAGACTAAGAGCTGTATATCCACTAATACCAAATTCTTATAAACAAACATTGTAAATACTATATATAGAGAATTATAAGAGGAATAAAGTCAGTGTTTAACCAGCCTTCAAGTGTGTTATTTGTTCCTTATCCTTCTTTTTTTTATGCTTTGGCGAGGTGAAGCCTTTAAGTGGTGCCGAAACCCGGGAACGTTTTTGCAGTTTAGTGAGGTTTGTTTTCTACGATTCTTTTTCTCTCTTTCTCTAGATTTATTTTCATTTAGTTCTTTTGGTTTGAAGATAATTTTACTAAAATGAATGAGCAAAGAGAAATCCTTAGGCCAGCAACGTTAACGTTGGAGCCTCCGCAGACTGAACAGGGGAATCCCGAGTTTCCGCCATTGCCGTCAACAACTCTAGCAATGGCGAGGGCAGACCTAGCGGCGCAGGAGGCAAACAGAATAGCGCAGGAAACTAACGAATTAGAAAAAATGAAGTTAAGGAAGGCAAATGCACAAGATCTGAGAAGGGAGATATCGGACCTTGAGAAATTCAACGGAGACATAGGTGAATTAAATCACTTTCTCAAGGGCGGCGACGGCATCATGAGCAGTATTCAGTCTCAGGTCGCAGCGGACTTTTTGGAGGAAGCGGACGCCAAAAGGCTACGAGTAGCTTTAGCACGGAGGGTCAGAAGGAGTGTGTTAAATCTGATCCAAGCAGACGAGGATACCTCGTGGCAGGTAATCAAAGAGAGATTAAAAAAAGCTTACGGAGGGGGGCGATGGGCCCCAGAAGAGGACATGTTGCAGATGTTTCGGGAGATGAAACGAGCAAACCAGTCGAATGGACAGTATGCGGCAGGACTGCTCGCGAAGCTGAACAAGATAAACGAGAAGTTGAGAGAAGTAATGGACACCGGTGCGGTCGAAGCGTGGATGCTATTTATGACCACGGTCCTGAAGGTGCAACTGGCTAGAGATAGAACATTTATGGAGTGTGCGCAAGAGATGGTAGATGCGAGCGCTCGAGACGAAGAAGAGAAGGAAGTGATAGAACCAGGGTGGAATAGGGTGTCGTACCGGAGGAACGAAACAGGCAGAAGCAGATTCAGACAGGAGCCGGGAAGAAGAAGAGAGGGAGAGTTTGCGAGAAGAGAGAAGCCACCAAGAGAAAGAAGGCAAGTGGTTGAGAGGAAGAATGGGAGAAGAGAGGAAAGGAGATGCCACGAATGCGGCAAAACAGGGCACTTGGTAGCTCAGTGTCCACGTACGCGGTGCTTCGAATGCCAAGGTGAGGGACATATAGCCAGACAATGCCCATATATACGGCGCAGAGAGCACGACAGAGGTGAGCCGATGGAGATCAATGCTCACAGACTGGGACGGAGGAGCAGGATAATCTCGGAATCTGCGAGATCCTCGGAGACCTCAGCGTCGGAGACGGAAGGCAGCGAACCTAGCGGCAGAGGAACTCCCGGAGGAAGGAGCAAACAACGGAGCACAGGGAGGCGTGCCGAGCAGGTAAGAAGGGAATGAGGATGGTGTAAGCGGAGGGGCAACCTTTTTTTTTGTGAATAGTGCGGTAAAGAAGGGTGACAGGTTGCCTGTTATTGAGTTTTACAGGGGGTGGAGGTGTTTAGTAGACACAGGGAGTTCTTGTTCACTAGTGGGTAAGGACAAGTTAAAGTTGTTGTTTAAGGGTAAGAGTCAGCCAGACATTAGGCCATGTCAATGTAAAGTGGTCACTTTGAGTGGGCCCTGTACGATAGAAGGGGAAATCGATTTAGCCCTAGATAGGTGGGGAAAGAAGGGAGAGGTGTTGACGCTGCATGTTGTGGAAATCATGCCGCGGGAGTATGGGGGGATTTTGGGATGCGATGCGTTTGGCAAATTAGGGTTGAGAGCTCGTAGTACAGGGGGTCAGTGGGTAGTCCGGATCGGGAACAAGAAATATAAAACGGTGCAGGATGTGAAAGGGGGTGTTAGGTGTGTTGGAGTAATTGCCAAGGGTGCAGACTGGAGACAGGCCGTAAGGGAGGAGTTCGGGGATATATTTTTTCGCGAGGGAGACCCACTGAGCGCGACGGGGGAGACGCTTCATGAGATCCATCTGAAGTCGGAGAAGGTCACTTATGTAAAGGAGCGGAGGTACCCACAAGCGTTACGAGGACATATCCGCAAGGAGATTGAGGAGTTAAAGCGGCAGGGGATCATCGTGGATAGCAAGTCGCCGTTTAATAGCCCACTATGGGCCGTTAAGAAGAAACCGGTTGCTGGGGAATCTAGGGAGCGCTATAGGGTAGTAGTCGATTTTCGGCAGCTTAACGAAAATACGCGCGACGAGAAATACCCCATTCCCAGGTTAGAGGATATTTTAGACCGGCTAGGGGGAGCCTCAATCTTTAGTACGCTCGATCTAAAATCAGGGGATCACCAGATCCGGATGCACCCCAGGGACCAGGCCAAAACCGCGTTTACATTCGAAAGGGGGCATTATGAATTCACCCGTATGCCGTTTGGACTGAAAAATGCGCCCATCACATTTCAAAGACTGATGGACGAATTCTTGCGGGGACTGGACGAGAACATGTGCCAGGTCTACATGGATGATCTACTGGTGTTTAGTAGGACAGAGGAGGGTCATCTGGAAGATTTGCGACGGGTGTTTACGCGAATCCGGCAGTTCGGGTTGAAGCTGTCGCCAGAAAAATCGACTCTGGGACAAACGGAGATTAATTTTCTGGGACATGTGATTTCGGGGGAGGGGGTACGTCCAGATGGGAGAAAAGTGGAAGCAATAGGGAAGATGGCGATGCCGAGTGATGTGAAGGGGATCAGGAGATTATTAGGGACCCTCAACTACTACCGACGTTTTGTACCGGAGATGGCGAAGAACTTGGTTCCTTTGAACGAACTGCTGCGAAAGGGGCGCACAGTTAAGATGACGCCAGAAATTGAAGCAAAGATCAGAAGGTGCATGTTACAGTTGCAAACTGAACCAATCCTGGCATTCCCAGACTTCGGGAAACCATTTGCGATCACCACAGACGCCAGCGAGTATGCACTGGGGGCTGTTTTATCCCAGGAAAGTGAAAAGGGGGAACGACCCGTAGCATACGCGAGTAGGAGACTCACAGATGCGGAATCTCGTTACAACGCACTCGAGCGGGAATTGTTAGGAATCATATGGGCGGTGCAACACTTTCGACCATACGTATTTGGTAGAAAATTTAAGGTACATACAGACCACCGTCCGTTGCTCTGGGTGGGTAATCTGAAGGAATCTTCAGCTCGAGTTACAAGATGGAAGGAGATCCTCAGCCAGTACAACATGGAGGTGGTGTATAAGCCGGGGAAAGACAACGTGGTAGTGGACTGGCTCTCTCGTGCATTACAGGTCAATATGTTGGAGAAGGAGGGTGCAGAAGCGTCGGAGGAGTTACAAAGGTTTGTACGGGAATGGACACCAGACGGAGAAGGAGGACGTGTGGATGACCTCCGAGGCAATGAGGAATCCTCAGAGGACGAGTCAGGAAACGAGAGACCGGTTGAGATGGAGGAAATTGATGACATTGTCAACAACAAGTCCCGGCAGGTCATCTGGAAAACAAGGACTACGGGGCTCGTGAAAATGGAGTTTTCCAAGTATGACAAACATTCCGTCATCACTATCTGGTCACAACCTGGAGTTCGGGAAGAGCAAATGTGTCGTGTGCTGAAAGATGCCTCTAAGGCGGGAGCGACCCATTACCTGTATGTTGGAAATGCGACGGTGTGGGATAAGATACGCAACTTATGGCGCCTTGAGAAAATAGGGATCGATAGGATGTTCATCCGATGCCGGTCGATGGTGGAGACCATTCGGGATCAGGACCAACAAAAGGAGGTAACCACGGCTTATCATCAAGGCAAGACGAACCACAGGGGTATCAATGAGACGTTGGCAGCTTTAAAGAGAAAGTATTACTGGGTAGGGATGCGGAAGACGGTAGAAGAGATAATAAGGGATTGTCACATCTGCCATACGGCCAAATATGACCGCCACCCTCCCGTAGGATTACAGACTGAGACGCGGACACCCACGGTACCCCTGACAGAGCTTCAAATAGACACCTTTACGTGGAGAGGTTTTAAATGGGTAACAATATTAGATACGTTTAGCAAAGCGGCCATGGCCCACCCAGTAAAAGAAAAGTCGGCGGCGGCGGTGAATGACGCTCTACAGACGTGGTACCAGTGTTATGGGGTGCCAAACACGATCTCCTCGGATGGGGGCAGAGAGTTCGATAACGCGCTCTTGCGACAGGAGATGAAAAGGTTGGGAATCGAGTGGCATTGGAACACGCCCGGACATCCGAAAAGTAGGGGAGGGGTTGAACGTCTCCATAATACGTTGGGGGAACATCTCCGAGTATTTCATGCGGATAAAGGGTTAGAAGCGAACGAGGCGATGCCCCGAGCAATAGCGGCATATAACCATTCTATCCATATGGGCACCGGGTTTTCCCCTTTCGAAGCTCTTTTCGGGTTACGCGCACGAAGGAGAAACGAGGAGGAGACGGTGGTGGACGAGGGCATGGCCGAGCAATTAAATGCAAACAGAGTAGAGCTCGAGAGAAATTGGGGCAAAGCACACGGACGAATGGCCGCAGAGAAGAGTAGGAGAGTGGCGCGTGAGAACGAGGGAGTAAGAGATGTCATGGGTACGATTAAAATAGGCACTATCGTTTATAGAAAGATCTTGTCGAATCGTGCGAAGGAGGTCCTCAGGTATGAGGGTCCATTCAAAGTGATTACGATTAGGGAGCATAATCTTGTCACTATTCAGAGTCTGGTTGAGCCCAGGAAGCGGAGAACCGTTCATATTGAACAACTTAAGGTTCCGGCAGGGGAGTGCCGATCATGAAATTGTACTTATTTCAGTTTATTATTGGATATTTTTTTTTTTCTTTCTCCTCTTTTTCTATGTAGTTTTAGGAATTTAGCGATATATAGAAGTATATAATATTTTTTTATGTTTTGTCTGTTTTGTTTTTGGTAGAGTTTCCTTGTCATTGTAAATAAAGTTTCGGTATAAGCCTTATATTGTATATATCCAGTGATGCTATAGAGTAAGATAGTATTAAGTTGGTTTTGTAAGTTGTAAAATTTGTTTATTTGTGACGATTGAGTTTAGCTTATACTATGTTGTTGTACCAGTATTTGTTTTTTAGAGTTTACGAAGATGGTCGTAAACTGGCAGCGGGGAGTTAAGATGAGATTAAGAGCTGTATATCCACTAATACCAAATTCTTATAAACAAACACTGTAAATACTATATATAGAGAATTATAAGAGGAATAAAGTCAGTGTTTAACCAGCCTTCAAGTGTGTTATTTGTTCCTTATCCTTCTTTTTTTTATGCTTTGGCGAGGTGAAGCCTTTAAGTTATATATATATATATATATATATATATATATATATATATATATATATATAAACCTATATCAACAAATAAATAAATATGTATTTAGGAAGTAAAAATAAAGTAAATTAAAAAATGTGTATATATGTTTTAAATAATTATAGTACTTATAATATTTGAATAGAGAACTGGACAGATGTATTTTTACCTACAAAATAATCACGAAATAAGTTCAATATAATGAGTAAGCTAAAAGCTAGGGCGTAATAACCTCCGCTGTTGATCGCCCCATAACCTCATCCTATCCTATCATATATATATATACACACATATATATACTTCATATATTATCTTTAATATTATAACCAAGATATTATCTTCCTATAAAATTGATGTCACAACTGTAAATTTCAATAATTTGAATTGGAATATATGTAGTTATAATTTATTTATTTAAAAAAATTTTTTAGAGATGATATCCGAGCGACCCGGGGAAAGCAATTTTACAATCCTAGAAAACCAGAGCGAAACAGAAAAAAGCGATCCATGGCCTGGACCACAGATCCAATCGGAATAGTGGCAAAAGGAAAAGTTCATGAGAGCCCTGCTGAGAGCCCTGCTGAGAGCCCTGCTGAGAGCCCTGCTGAGAGCCCTGCTGAGAGTAGTGATGAGTTTTTTTATCTTGACACTTCAAGGTCAGTGCCGAAGGATGAATTGAAGGATAAAGTACTCCAACCACTTTTTGGGGCATTTAAAATATTGCCAAATAAAAAATGTGTAGGAGTACAGGCTGAAATTCATCCTGGCCCTGAGAAACCTTTGGTATTTAAAATAATCAAAACTATAAATAATAAAATACTAATTATAGATTAATCTATCAATAATGATTTCCTATGTGTGGTTTACATTATAAACACCGAGCCCGATTGCCGGAAGGATGAAGACAAATAGGCCAATGGTCTTATCTCAAAAGGACAAACCATCACCAAATGTTTCCTCATTTGGCAGAACAATTAAACCAACTCGAATTCACTCTCACCAAACCCACCACTCAACCTCAAAATGAAAACAAAATTAAAAAATAAAATTTTGGTACTTGTCCAAGAGTTTTTTAAATCTCAGATCTACCATAATCTTCCGACGGTACCTACCCTACGTATGACGAGTGAAGTAGACCTCTATATAGAGCACTTCACTGATGTAATCAGAAGCGCCGCTGATGCAGCAATCCCCAAGTTCAGGCCCTTACCACCAGCTCTGCGTCCCCCACCTGATCATATTCTGAAACTTATCCGCAATAAGTGGAAGAACAAGTGGTACAGGACCAGAGACTATGAGGTAAAATCGGTGGTAAATTCACTTACCACTCAGATTTGAAACCTCATGAAACAATGGCGGACTGCTCAGTGGCATGAAAAGCTTCGGGCCACCCATGGTGACCATAGAAAGTTCTGGAAGCTACTTAGGACGAGCACCAGAAAGAGGAACTACACAAGGCTTCAGGATGGAGACGAGATACTAACAGACCAGGAGCAGGCTGTTAAGTTTGCAGATCACTACGGTGACCGGATAGCAAAACGGACCATAGACATGTCCGAATTACCGACAGAAGAGATCGGCAACAACTACATGTTTGCATCTCCGAAGCAGCTGAAGGCAATACTGCGTCGTTCGCGAGGTGATAAAGCCCCAGGCTCCGACGGGATTCAGACTGTACTGTTGAAACATCTACCGAGGAGAGGCTTAGCTCATCTGACAAACCTCTACAACTCCTGTCTCAGGCTGAGATACTTCCCTGAGGCATGGAAAAGAGCTACCCTCTTCCCGCTCCTGAAGCCTGCGAGAACCGGCAATCAGCCAGCCGACTACCGACCTATTAGCCTGCTTCCGCACATGGGCAAAGTTTTTGAGAAAATTATTCTTAATTATCTCAAAACCTACTGCTCGGAAGTAGCTCTGATCCCACCGGAACAGACCGGCTTCCAGCCGGTGCCCGGACCATCACCTGGCGAAGCTACACGCGGAAGTCAGCGAGAACACCGCTAAGAATATGGCCACCGCCATGATATCTATAGACTGCACGGCGTTCGACTCAGTGTCCCATAGTCTTCTATGTAAGACACTGCAGGACAACGAGTTTCCCGAGCAGCTCTATACTATCATACGGTCCTTTCTGACGCGACGTTCAACTAAGGTACGAGTCGGCGAAGAGCTGTCCAACCCCTTTGATCTCACTTGTGGTGTCCCGCAGGGCTCTGTGTTATCACCAGTTCTCTTTTCAATCTACACGGCGGAAACTGTTGGAGCGATACAGAAATGCCACTGTCACGGCTTACGCCGACGATATAGCAATTTATAGCAGTTCACTGAACGCTAAGAAAGCCCTACGACAGGCAGAGGCGGCTTGTAAGGAAATAACTGACAAGCTGGAGCGATTAAATATTACAGTCAATCCCAAGAAGACCGACTGTGTTGTATTTTCATTTCAGAATAACAAGCGCCCTCTACCGACGGTCTATAGAGTGGGGGATAGTGAGAACCATCCAGCCAATCAGATAGTGTACCTGGGCGCCACCCTAGACAGGCACCTGACGTTGACCCAGCACTGCGTGAGAAAGATCAAACAGACTAGGACAAAGTCCTACAGGTTGAAACACCTGCTCACCTCACCGAATTTATCATTACGCCTCAGACTAATGATATACAAGGGGGTCCTCAGACCAGCCCTTCTCTACGGAGCGCCAATGCTCAATAACATAGCTCCAAATACCACGAAGAGACTCCAACAGTTTCAAAACACCATATTAAGGCGTATAGTACGACATACTACACTACAACGCTCAAAAACTGACATAATACACGACACTCTCGGACTACCGACGGTGACAGATTTTATATCTCGGAGGCATATCAAATTCTTTGATAGCCTCCAGCACTGCACTAACCCGCTATTTAGCACTTTGAGACCAGCAAGCCGGCCACAGCGCTGGCAAGAGTATGTAAGTTCCCTCAGTCTCGACTGAGGTGTAGTATTATTACCCTTAGGTTATGTTTAGTTTTAAGTTTTAGTTTTTTAAGTTTTTATATTTCAAACCACCAGTGAGCCCCATCACTGGATATCTGATCCCAGTTAACCCCTAACCTCAATCCTTTAACTTCCTTAAAATCGTCTTAAAATGCACCCGGTGCAGGAAAAGAGTAGTATATATGTACATATATAAATTTATTAATATACGTTAGTATTTAAGTCTGTTTCATGTAATCGTCTTTCCAGGGGCTTGGGAAAAAAAAAAAAAAAAAAAAAAAAAAAAAAGGTAACACTTTTTGGTCTAGTTACTGTCAAACAAGAATCAAAGCTCGGCCGAGATCGGCTCCCTTCGGATTCCCGAACCGAGAAAAAATTAAATACGTCTCAGGTACAGTTATTATATTTAGATATATTCAGTCCACCTCAGATTCGCACGATCCAGGCACATCAGAAGAAGTTGGAGCATTGACAAGTTTACACTCGTCACAGACGTAGTTCACGTGGCCGAGACAGATAGATTTTTTGCAATGAAGACGTTTGACCTTGGTTAGTCTTCTAATACCAGATCCAGCAGTACATACCACTTAAGTCTCTTGGGATGGGAGCGGGTTGATTTTTTTCCTTCATCATCATCGCAGGTGAGGCAGAACCTCTTCAGACGGATTTGAAGGCTGGAGGGAATCCCAACTTTCATAACGATTCTTCTGTTCAGCGCAAGCTCTTAGGCCAACTGTTTTAGGAACAACCTTCTGTGCAATGGCTGCAAAATCCTTTTTTTCTAAATCCTTTTTTATTTCTTCCACTTCATCTTCTGAAGCAATATATATCGCTCTCTTCTCTCAAATCATCTATCGCAACTGGGCCTTCATCACCATCATCAGCTCGCATTATGCTCCTGATCTGCTTCATCGGTTATTTAAGTCAAACATCTTCTGCGCAACATTGATATCTGAATAATACCAGAATATACAATATCTGAAATAAAAGACATAGAAACTACAGAAAATTTTGTCATAGCGAGCTTGGTCAAAATGTGCCTGCTAGGCTCACTCAAAAGCGATTTCGAAAACCGATGCTATGAAACAATAAAATCTACAAATTGTCCTTATAGATTGTATAAATATTAATATTTAAGTTGAATGCACGAAAAAAAAGAGAAAATACACACCTTCCAAAATATGACGTCCTCGGTTGCAATGAGCTTCTCAGGCCAACATGCACATTTACTGCTCAGTCAAATGGCGGAAAAGCAACTGAGTATGGGGGTTCGATAGGGTGCTAGTATTTAGGAAGGTACTGGAGAGATGCGGTTTCCGCACTGTTTAGTGAAGGAGGGGGGGGTGAAGTGTCGTCTGTGCTTCTTAGATCAGTTGCGACCGACGGAGGGTTGATGTCGGACATTGATAGAAAGTCCCTGGTGAGTGCTTGCTTTACTTGATAGCAATGCGTTGAGAGGATAGTTGGAGCTGAAGAAATTTTACATTCTAAAATGTACTAATCCTTGGTCTATGTCCTATTTTGTAGATTTCAAGAATTGTTGCCAAGAAATAAGCTCGGATTGCCACTGGGTTCATTACTCGCGTCTATTTCATCCACTGTTGGTTATTTCTTCGGTGTGTGATATCTCTTTGCAATGCGGGAGACTGAAGAGAATCCAAGCACAAAGTAGAGACAGGTATATTTCCTTGAGTGGCCGGTCTTACGGTTCCATACAGCATCGGGAAACCGCTCGCATTGCCTGCCGATGTCGAAGGCTGTTGGTCCAATCCCTCCAGAGCACCCCTAATTCTGGATTCGTCCAAGTGAATTTTTCTATTGCGTAGCTCCATATTTGTGGATAAAAAAGATTTTATACCTACTGTCAGGTCTATCTAGGGAAGGGAGTCCTAAGGTATGTACTGTTAATGTCCTTTATGTCAGTGTATGTGTTTCGGTGTAGTGTTGTGAATGGTGTACTGTACTCAGGACGCCGGGGGGCCTAGCAACTGCAACCATCAGCTGCCCATTGCGGTATTTCCATTGTTAATATTAAATTCATCTCTTTCACTAATTGCCATTTTTTGCATTAGTTTGATGTTTTCACTAGAATAATTTAAAGGATATTTTTCCGTATGATATATGTCGAGTTCAGGGATTTCCGAAGTTTGTATGTCAATAGGGTAGCGCTATATACTTTATTTATGAACTATATTTGCTTTTCCTTTTATATATTTATTGTAGTATTCAAAGTCATCTTCAAATTATTCCAGAGGTTTATGATCCGAGAGTAAATTATAAATTTTCTGCCTTAAAGGTATGGCCTAAAATGATGACATGCCCAAATGATGGCAAGGCATTCTTTTTCTGTTGTTGACAAGTTTTTTTCACCTTTATTTAAAGTGCTCGAAGCAAAGCAAACCGGGAGTTCTTTTGTGATAAAACCGCTACGATAGCGTAGTTGCTTGCGTCTGTAGTCAAATAGAAGTCTTCGTCAAAGTTCGGGATCTGTAATATTGAACCGTTACATTTTAATTCTTTGAATTTTTCGAACGCGTTTTTGTATGTTTCGGGGTTAATTTCTTTTTGACCTTTTCTAAGACATTTTGTTAAGGGTGAACCTAAATTCGACAAAGCTTTTGATTTGTTTTTCTATTTTTGGCAATTTAAATTATTTTATAGCTTTGGATTTTTTTAGGATTTGGTTTGATTGCTCATTCGCTAATTATATGGCCTAGAAATGAAAGTTCACGCTTACGAAATTTGGTTTTGTCGAGCTGTATTTTTAGATTATGTTGCGCGAAGTGTAGCCTCTAGGTGCTTCCAATGTTACACGTAGTTTCCTGAGGAAATAATAATGTTATACATGTATACTAAAACGTTAATAGCGTCGGTGAAAAGTGTATTCATGGTTCTCATGATTTTCCTAATTTTTTTAATAAGCAAGTTTAAGCTAATACATTATATGGTTGTTTTAATAATCAATTAAGAATGTACAATTATATGTAAATAATTTTAGACTGATTTAATTTTATGCGTATAAAATGACAAAATTCGTACGAACCCATGGGTAGATGTAGTTTCCGTAGGAAAACATTGTAGTGTGATCTGTCACACATTACAATATATTTGAACGGCCGGCTCGGTACTTAGTAATATTTTAATTGTAAAATTCATTAGTGCTCGTCTGAGCGATAGAAAAGGTGCTCGTTAGAGCGATAGAAAAGGTGCTCGTTAGAGCGATAAAAAAGGTACCGAGCCGGCCGGCTGTTAGAACAGAACTCCACAGTAGAGAACTCAACAGTGTCCTAGATGTAACAGGATGGGACATCAAAGTTGTTGAAAAGTAAACATGGACTCCAATCCTCGGAACGTAAACAGAACACGTCGATAATCCTTCATCATTCCTTCTCTAATACTGTTGTTATTAGTAATTAATTGAAATTAAAAAACCTTTCACAAAATAAAGATAAATGTAACCTTAAAAAAAAATCTCAATGTGACCCAATTAAAATAATGCGGTTCGTTCCTGGACATCTTCGATAATAGGGAGAGGGTATTTATCAGAAATGTATTCGCAATTTAATTCTCTGTAGTCAATCACCATCCTTACTTTTCTTTAACCGGATGCGTCAATTTTTTTGGGGACTATCCAAACGGGTGAATTATATAGCTAATTACTTGGTCTTATTATTTTTGAGTCTAGCATTTTTTTTTAATTTCTTCTTTTATATTTTCCTTCGAAATTATCAGACCATGACCTAATACGGTGTTGCCACATCTCATGTGCGCCGTCGCCACATCCTACTATTCCGAGCTGAACCACACTCAAGGTCAACCCCCCTCGCCCTAACTTATAACCCCCTTGCCCTAACACAACCCTCACGTGAGGTCAATGACCTCAAGGTAATGGGTCTTCCTCACCCCGCCAATTTGTACTACTTCTTTGGATTGGTATATAACAGTTATGAAAGTTTCATTTATTGGCGTCGTGGTTTGAGTCCCACATGGGTGACGCAGGTTTGAGTCCCGTTCCAGGATATATCTTTGCTTTTCAAATAAAAATCTTTAAAAATTATAACAATTAATCAATAATAAAATTCGTTTATTTGTGTTAGAGTATAATTATGTGTTATAATGATTTTGTTCCACGAAACAATATTACATTGCGGAATTGCCATATCTCCTGTGCGACGATGCCAAATCATCTCCCATTAATAACAATCCATGACCCGTCATCCAAGAATACATTACCCTATCTCAAAAGCTTCACACTCCCATTCATAAAGACCCTGACCTATCACAAAATGACGTCGCAATATCATTTATAACAGTTCTCCCATTCATGAAACAAAATTGAGTTACACTCCCATTCATAACAAATCATGACCTAGTGCGGTGTTGCCACATATAATATGTGACGTTGGCAGATCTTACTTTTCAGAGCAGAACAACACTCAAGGTAAACCCATCTCACCCTAACGTACACCCCTCTCGCCCTAACACAATCCTTAAGGTCACCCTCCCTCGCCCTAGAAAGGAGGTTAATGACCTTACCCCGTCTATTTGTACTACTATATATATTGTAATTTTCTCTTTCTTTCAAAGCCCCGAAATAGTGTATTCAGAGAGGAAAATAAATTTATATAACAGTTATGATGTATAACATTACATTTATTTATGTTTGAGTATAATTACATATTGTTATTATTAAGTTCCACGAAAAAATGTTTTTTTAGTAATAATACCAAAATTGCAAAAAATATATTTTAGTATTTAAAATATCGCTTCGATCACTGTACTGACCCTCTTTGTCGTAAATGCGAAGAAAGTCATGTACATATGGTCCCCCCACAACTCAGGTATTTTTATTTTTATTTTAAAAAATTGACAGTTATTTTCAATTTCCTGTTTTAGTTGGAATTTTTCCACTAATGTATTAACAATTGTTTAATGTCTCTGTTGACCTTTCTCTTTTTCAACAGATAAAATATAAAATATATGATAATAGACTCCTAGAGGGTTACATAACTAAAATGAAAGAAAATCGATACAAAATAGAGACGGAGGAAGGTGAATAGAAGATATATATATTAAAATGTGGACGAACCAAATAGAATGAGGTGCGGCTAGTTGAACCGTGTTACTGACAGCATAAAATACGTTACAAACAAGGAGGAAGCACAATAAGCGATCTCTAATGGCCAAAATTATAAGTAAGGAGGAGATTATAGGAAAATGCATAAATAGGTGAATTAATGACAGGTAAAAAATGTATGAAATATAAAGTAATACTATCATTATAGGAAAATGTTGGAAAATGCATAAATAGGTGAATGATTGACAGGTAAATAAAGTAAGGTTGGTTGAGTAATTTAATCATTTTGGAGTAGGTTGAGGATAGGTGATGAGACTCGGTCTTGAGATTGAGATTAGAGGAGTCTAAATTGGTGTGGATGGTTTCAGAGAGGATTCGTTTATCATAGTTGGGAGCAGAAGCTAGGATAAACGTATTATAGAAGTCGAAATTGTGGTTTAAATATAGGGGATGTTTGGAGAGTTTAGAAGTGGTTTGGTTACGAGAGGAAGAGTTGCGCCCCGGCAGTCGTAGAGAGTGGACGCACGTCAGTTGAGCTCCCGGGGATTATCCCCACCACTCCTTGAGATTTCTAGTGCCAGTAGCTTCCCAGCCGTCGATAAGGTAAGACGTGTTTTTACTAAGTTCCGTCATTAGTGCGCTGGAGTGTTTGTGTGTGTGTGGTTGGGACCCGAGGGACACTAAGCGGCGATTCGGGACTCCCACAAGGACAGGAGGTTTAATTAATTTAATTAATTAATTAAATCGAAAAAAAAAATTTCAAAAAAAAAAATTTTTTTTTGAAAGGTTTTTTTGAAATTTTTTAGGTCCAAAATAAGTTATATATAGATGAAGAGAGGAAAAACATCGAAAACCCAATGAAGCCGAGAGACTTCAACGCTGGGGTAGATGAGGAGAAGGCCCTCCATGGAAGTCGTGAGACCTTAATGGTAGGGCAAGATAGAGAAGTACCCCAGAGGGCCACAGAAGAGGTGGCCGGCAGAAAAGTGACGTCTGCGTCCGATACAGCGGACACAGACGCAGAAGATAAAAAAGGACCGGGGCGGAAACCCAAGAGGCCAAGAGAGGTGACCAACTCCCCCCCAGAGATCGAAGAGTCCCCTACTAAAAGGGGCGAGAAGATTGCGGATCAGGTAAGATCATACCTGATCCGGAAGAAGATAAGCCTGGAGGCTCAGGCCTACTTGAACGGCCAGGTGAGGGACATCACCAACATAATAGTTGGGCTCCAAGCCCAGTGGAATATGGTCCCTGCACTGGTGAGAGAGGTGGTTGAGGAGGCCCTAAATAGGGACACCTTGCATAGCATCATCGCAAGCAAGGTGTCGGAGATAATTGCCCCTATGGTGGTGACATCAATTAGTGATGCCATAGGGGGCGAGTACGAGAAGAAAAAGAAAGAGTGGGTCTCCCCCACTCTTAAAAAAGTTAGACACACCGCAAAAGTAAGGGCGGAAGAGAGGAGGAGAAGTGCGGCGGAAGGCCCTAAGGAGCCAGAAAAGGTGGTAGCTGGACCATCTGGGGTGGCCCCGCCCAAGACGAGAGAGGCCGACCGCGGAAAATACGATGGCCAGGAGCTTGCCCCTGCCCCAATGCCGCAGAGGTGGACGAGTGCCACCCCAATGTGTCGAGGGAGGAATAAGGAGGTGGACTCCAGCGAAGAGGACGCTGCACCCTGGGAGGAGGTCAAAAAGAAGAAGAAGAAGAAAAAGAAGCAGAACCAGCCGACCTCCCAGGGTGAAGAGGAGGCAGAGAGAAAGGAAAATAAACCTAAGAAGATCACCTTCGCTGGAGTCCTGGCGAGCATTCCCGCGTCGCCGAGGAGGCCGGAGGAGACCCCCACCTATATCACCCTGAAGGGTAACGTGGAAGGGTGGGAGGCTAGCCAGATCCACAATCAGCTCCCGTCCCAGGAGGAACTCAAGAAGATCGGCGCCAGCGTCAGCATGGTGCGGGTGACGAGAGCTGGCACCGTCCTGGTCAGGACCGGAGGGGCCGACCAGGCCAAGAAGTTAGTGGAATGGGACGCCCTGAAGAAGAAAGGGCTTGAGGCGAGGCTCGCAGTGGGGAGAAGGCCTCGCCTGGAAGTTAGAGGCGTCCCGAGGCACTGGGACGGGAGCACCCTAGAGAATTACCTCTGGGGCAAAGTGGCCATAGATAAGCCGAAGGAAGAAAAGGACAGGAGGGAGTGGTTGAGACCCTGCTTTGCCACCCCCGCGAAGGGCGGCCTCACGGTGAACTGGGTGATAGAGGTTCACCACGCGATGAGGTACGCCCTGATGACCCTGACGGTGGAGTGCGTGAGCGGTGGATGGTGGAGCTTGACCATCCGTGATTACGTCGATCCCCTGGTCTGCCTGAAATGCCTTGAGCACGGCCACATGGCGAAGACCTGCACGAAGGAGATGGCGTGCAGGTGGTGCGAGGGAAACGGGCATAAGAAAAATGTCTGCCCGGTTAAGATCAGAAGTGACCCTCCAACATGTAGGCATTGCAAGGCCAACGGCAAAGAGGGGAAGGAGCTCCGTCACTGCGCGGGTACCAGGGAGTGCCCGACGTACCTGGAGCTGATGGTCAAGCAGGCGAAGAGAACCCGTTATGGGTAGGCTGCAGATTCTGCAGGTCAATATGGGCCGAAGACGAGTTGTCGCGGACGAGCTGAGAGCTCTCGCTAGGAAGGCTGACATCATGGCTATACAGGAGCCGTGGTGTCAGGGAAACGTGGTCGCCGGATTCGGTGTCACGTCGAGGGTAGTCGCAATGGGCAGTGGCGAGAGGAGGCCCAGGGCGGCTATAGTGATTATCAATCCAAACCTCGATGTTATGGAACTGAAGCAATTCACCACGGCGGATCAGGCGGCGTGCTATGTCAAATGGGGGAGGATATCCTTCGCCCTCGTCTCGTCATACATGCCGCCGAATCAGCGGATAGAGGAGAACGTTGCCGCCGTGGAGGCCATCGCACAACGTTACAGGAGTGTGGTGGTCTGTTCCGACACCAATTCGTGGAGCACGGCCTGGGGTTCGGTGCGCACAGACGCCAGAGGGAAAGTGGTGGATGAAACCGTGGCGAGGTGTCAGCTCATCGTGATGAATGAGCCCTCTGGTCCCACATTCGTTGGAGCCAGGGGCCAGAGCTGGATAGACGTGACACTCGCCACGGCCACCATGGCGAGGCGCATAGCGG
The DNA here is from genome assembly GCA_964056705.1 of Troilus luridus. Classification (NCBI taxonomy): domain Eukaryota; kingdom Metazoa; phylum Arthropoda; class Insecta; order Hemiptera; family Pentatomidae; genus Troilus; species Troilus luridus. The sequence goes on from CAXKTH010000132.1 coordinate 39,604, forward strand.
ACTGGACCCTACGGTCTGACACGAGCTCCGACCACCGGGTCATAGCCTTCAGTGTGGTAGAGGAGGAAGGCGAAGTCCTTCCGGTCGAGAAGGGCTTCGTGACCCGTACGGCGAACTGGGGAGCTTTCTCCAGTGAACTGGAGGGAATATTGGTTGATAGAGAATGGGAAGAGATGGCGCCGATGGAAGTGGGAGAGTCAGTTATAGACCGCAGAGTGGCGGAGCTGACGGGCGCCATCACAGAAGCGGCCAATATGACCCTCCAGCGCCGCAGAGCGAGAGCGCGTCCGGTCCCATGGTGGACGCCTTCCCTGACGCTCCTCAAGAGGGAGTATTACAGGGCCAGGCGTAGGTACCAGGAGTGCAGGGACGAGGAGAGGAGACCTGCACTTCGACAGGAAACGAAGGGGAAGTATAGGGCATACCGAAACGGCGTGCGTCACCAGAAGAAGAAATCCTGGGACGAGTTTATCGTCGAGGAATCGGAGAAGAATATCTGGGGTATCCCGTACAGGGTGGCACTGGGCAAAGTTAAGCCGCTGACCATGATGGCGGCAATCAGATTTGGAGATGCCCAGGCAACCACCCTGGAGGAGACAGCTGCAATGTACATTGACTATACATACCCCAGGGATGATCCGTCCCAGGATACGGAAGTCGATAAAATGGTTAGACGCACCACGGTGTGCACTCCCGGTACCGAATTTTGTCCACCATGGGATATATGGGACCTACGTCTTGCCGTGGAGAGACAGAGGATCGGCCGAGCCCCAGGACTCGACGGGATAGATGCCGCGATCCTGAGGAAAAGCGCCCCCCTCATTGAGGATGACCTTATGGGCATCTTCAATGAGTGTCTGGACCAGGGTCGCTTCCCTAGTAAGTGGAGGATCGCGGACCTGAGACTACTCTACAAAGGAGGAGGCAAGGATAAGGAGTCGCCTAAGGCGTACAGGCCTATATGCCTCCTCCCGGTCGTCAGTAAAGTCCTGGAGAGCCTAATAGTCACCAGCCTAAGGCCGGTCTTCAGTGCAGCTAGTCATCCACGGCAGTTCGGCTCGACCCGTGGCAAGGGAACCACAGATGCGCTGTTGAGAGTGCGCAGGGACGTGGAAGAGAGGGCGGAGAAGTACGTCATGCTCGTGCTGTTTGGCATATCCTCCGCCTTCGACAGTGTATGGTGGCCCTGTGTACTCCAGCGGCTGCAGGAGTTCAACGCCCCCAGCAACTTGTACTCCCTCGTAAGTAGCTACCTGAGTGACAGGAGTGTCAGGGTAAGAGGTAGCTACTACGAGGTGGAAAGACGAATAGAGAGAGGGTGCCCACAAGGGTCGGTCCTCGGGCCGGCCCTGTGGAAACTCGTGTTTGATCAGTTGCTGGGGGAGCTAGAAGACGAAGGGTTCCTTGCCACGGCCTACGTCGACGACCTGGCAGTCCTAGTGGCCGAGAACAGCAGAGCCAGATTGAAGACTCAAGCGGAGAGATGCGCCAGCCTCGTAGCGGAATGGTGCGTGAGGCGGAAGTTGAGTATGGCCGCAGGCAAGACCCAGGCCATACTCCTAAGAGGCTCCACCGACAGGGCTCACCCTATCATACTGCAGATTCAGGGAGAGAGAGTTAGGCTGGGTGAGGAGGTGACATACCTCGGCGTGAGATTCAGAAGGAACTTCGACGCCACCCCTCACCTAGCATACCTGAAAGATAGGGTGACCCTGTCACTTAATGGACTTGGAAGAATAGGGGGTGCTTTCTGGGGCCTCAGGTACCCGGCAACCATGACCATTTACAAAGGCGTGGTCTTGGGTATCCTGAGGTACGCATCCCCTGCGTGGAGCCGTAACCTCACGCAACCGCATAAGAGGAGGCTGGCGACCATCCAGAGACTGGCTCTGCTGAGAGTATCGAAGGCCTATAGGACGGTGTCGCACGAGGCGGTGCAGGTGCTGACCGGAGCGATGCCCCTGGACCTCGTCCTCAGAGAGGATGCACTGAAATACGAGGTGAAGAGGCAGGGGCTTGCGGCGCTCCCGGAGGGACTCCGAGAGAGGATCGGCGAGACTCCTAACAGATGGAAGAGGATATTGAGGGAAGACTCGATCGACGAGTGGAATGGACGGTGGGTGGGAAGCCAGAAGGGCTCGACCTTGAGGAAGTACTTCCCCACCGTCCAGTCGAGATTGGTAGCGACGTGGGTCCTCCCGGACTACTGGGTCTCGCAGATCCTTACAGGACACGGCGGGTTCCGGGGTAAGCTCAGTGAGCATAGGAGAGAGATCGACCCCCGGTGCCCGGATTGTGGAGTCCCTGAAACTGCGGAGCACGTAGTGCTCACCTGCACCGCGATGGAAGGACACCGAGCCAGGTTGTCAAGGAAAACCGGGATCTTCGCCCTCGCCGAGGAGGACTTCCCCCGTTTGATGGAGAAGGAGAACTACCCCTTTTTCCGGGAGTTCATCTACGGGTGGAAGGAAGTGGTCGGGCCTGCTCATTTCACGATTAGCAGGGTCCGGCCCCTCGGCGAGCCACCAGATGAGCCACCAGAGGAGGAGCCAGACGGGGAACCCCCCCCCCCCCGGAGGAGAGAGATGGAGACGAGGACCGGACGGATGCGGCGGACCAGGATGGCTGGACGGCATCCGGACGGATGCAGACCGGCCAGGAGACCTAAAGGTGCTGCCCCAACAGTAAGGTGCACATCCGTGCACCGGGCAGCACCACAGAAAGTTATAAATTGTCCCCATTTATTAAATGGTACCCCCCCAATATGTGTAAGATTTTGTAAATAAAGTTGTATAAATAAAGAGTGTTTATGGTAGTGGCGGGCGTGCGTAAACCCAACGCATCAACCCGTCACTGCCGAAACCCGTATCCCAGCAATGGCAGGTAGGGTGCAAAAAAAAAAAAAAAAAAAAAAAAAAGGTTACGAGAGGAAGAGTGCTGCGGCTGTTATTGAGGAAGGACCGATGTTAAATTTACACAAAAAAACTTATACATTTTTTATCTTTCATTCCATTTTATTTATATATTATTTCTCCAATGACACATTATGACCTCTTGGCATAATTTTTATTGTTATTATCTCTCTACCATTTCCAATTAATGTAGTCATTAATACTCTTTGGTGTCTCTGTTTTATCATTACTTTATATTTCATACATTATTTACCTGTCATTAATTCACCTATTTATGCATTTTCCTATAATCTCCTTCTTACTTATAATTTTGGCCATTAGAGATCGCTTATTGTGCTTCCTCCTTGTTTGTAACGTATTTTATGCTGTCAGTAACACGGTTGAACTAGCCGAACCTCATTCTATTTGAGGAAGAAAATAGTTGGGGGTGCAGTCAATTAAAACACTAAATAAGTGGATACTTATTTTAATTAAATGCCGACGTTTCGACCAACTTTGTGGGTCATCTTCACGGCTATAGGACGCTCGCAGTAGCACGAGGGGACGCGGTCTGACAACTCAGTCATCTGTCATCTGTCATCTGTACTTTCCATTGTGCTCATTACCAAACGCACCAAGTTGGAAGGAATACGCATTTCGCTCACAGCTTTGAAAGCGAAAGGTATAATTGGTGCCGGTATTAAGAAGAAGAAAAATAAAAATATTAGTTTAAAAAAGTAGTTAAATCGCTATGGGCTTCTGAAGTAGCATCGATCCTCCAAGCCTCAAAAATTGCATACAAAAAGGCTAAAATGAATTTACGTGGTAAGAGAAATTCCTCCTTTCCCGAAAGAGGAAGGATTTCTTCCATTTGTTGTGCCGTTAATGGTGGGGCTTTATGCAGGGGGATCTTTAGCGGGAGGAGCGGCGAGTGTGGCTAAAGCTATCAACGAGAGAAGCTAAACAAAAATAAGATGCGCAAAACAGAAAGTCAGTAAATCGGTAATGGGCTTTATTTGAAACTATATCGGAAAGGATACGGCCTGTTTATAACTCGACAAGAAAAGAAATCTAGAAAGATCTGACTACCAAACGCCATTTACTGATTTGGAATTAAATTATTTGGCCAATGTTTTAAATATTCAACTTTTTCGAGGAGTGTTTACGATTGATAAACTTCCTAAATATCAAAACAAATACGAGTCTGCTAATGTAAATTTAGGGCCGAGCTCAGAACTTAGTTCACATTGGGTCTACTTTGATTCCTTTGGAAACTTAAAACCACCACCACCACAGTTGCTCGAGTACTTTAAGTGGCTTATAATAGAGAGGGTTATCAGGAGTGGAATACGTCGGTTTGTGGACTTCTCTGCTTACAGTATTTAGTCGATGCTTCCCATTCAAACGTTTGATCATTTTAATCATGAGCTATACAGTAACGCTTAAGGGCAACTCTATCGTACTTTCCGCAAACTTTTTACCATCGTTAGAATTTGGGTCAAAATATACTGTTGGGTTGTTATCTTTTGAGACATATAATACTATTTCGAATATAAAAAATGACGTTAATAATATGTTTTACTTTGGTGGTTTGTCGATCCAAATACCTGAAGAAGGATTGTACGATATCGATGCTATAGACTCCTTTTTACGTGAAGAAATTTCTCATCATGACCCTACCGCTGTATTGATAACTAGGAAATTCCAACACGCTAAAAACGGAAATTAAAAATACTTATGCAGTATACTTTAACTATTCCAACAATCCTCTTTTGGGATTTACTCGATCCGATCATGTCATTCCTCCGATCGCCCCTATACTGAATCAAATGACATTGTTAAAATTCTCAGCGTAAACATTATTTCAATTCAATGTAACATCGCATCGGGATCTTTTGTGAATGGAGGACCGGATTATAATATTCATCAATTTATTCCGCGTGTTGACCCAGGATATAAAACAATATACATCACGAGTCCGGTCATTTACTTTCCAACCAACGTGAGGACTGTAGACAATATAATTGTTCGATTAGTAGATCAGAACGGAGAGCTTATCGACTGTAGAGGAGAAACGGTTACATTGAGATTATATTTAAAAAAGAATGGAGATTGATTTCTGTTCTAGAGATAGTTGCATTGATTATTATAAAAGAAAATGTCAAACATCGGTTAAAACCAGTAAACCTAAATCAACAAGAGTGTTAACAACTGCAAACGCTATATATTTAAAACAGTGTGGTTTTCGGTTAAACAAACATTATGAATGACATACTAGACGTAACATCGGATATAAAATTCGTTGATTCTCTTACACAATTTGAATATCATTCGCACCAGCCTTATACGGAAAATAACATTAACAAGTCCGACGAGATTGGAATTAGTATTCATCAACAAGATATTTATACCTTTCCTTCTCTAAGTTTCATTTATCTCGAAGGGAGGTTCTTAAAAAGTGATGGCACTATCGGCGCCACTCCGAAGTTGACTAATAACGCATTCCCGTTTTGGTTTGACGAAATTAGACATGAACTGAATGGCATAGAAGTTGATCGAGTCCGAAATCCGGGAATAACTACTACTCTTAAAGGCCATGTATCATTTTCGCCTAATCGAGTAATGGAATTGGAAAATGCGGGCTGGACAATGCCCGGTAACACTCTTTCTTTGGATAAAAACGGCGTTTTAAAAGTATGCCTACATCTTGATATTCATTTGGGGATATGCGAGGACTATCGTAGAATTTTAATCAATCTAATGAAAGAACTCGTTTTGATCTGATCAAGTACTGGCCTAAACTGCGTCCTAGGTGACGATGATGTACAAATAAAACTTGACAAATTGGTGTGGAGAATGGCTCATGTTCGTGTTTCAGATTATGAACGTGTGAGGTTATTAAAACTAGTAGACAAAAACAAGGTCGTTTCTATTCCATTCAGATCATGGGCTCTTTACGAATATCCCAATCTACCTGCAACGCAGCAGGAAAATTGGTCGGTTAAAACTTTAACAAATTTAGAAAAACCGCACTATCTCATTTCAAACTGGTCGAACTAGAACCTCTAACAAAGATAGTAGTCTCTTCGATATTTTCAAATTGAAAAATTTGATTTTTTTTTATTATTTATTTATTGATATTTACAACTATATTACAGTAATGTAACAAGTAAATTGGCTGAGTGATACATATGGCATGATATAATGACAAGTAGAGAAACAACCCACTAGCAGTACTCAAATCGCATGTTCGACTAAGAAGGTCACGTGGCCATCTTCTTTTCAGACGCCTCGGAGGATTATCGGGAATTGAAGAGGAAGCTTTTTCTCTTGTTATATTTGGGGGTACTATATTTGGTCTAATGTAGTTTTTCCAAGAACCTGCGCCCGCGCCTATGCGTCATTTTCGGTATGCGTGGTCAATTACCTAAGGAGTTGATTTCCTTTATTTAGGTTTCTTGATCGTCCGACGGGCCTCGATCTAAAAAAGAACTGTTCGGGTCGAGTTTTTCTAGTTCTTCCCATAATCTATTTATTTCTATATCTTTTGTTGTCTTCTTGTTCATTTTAAAATTTGGTTGCAGTGGTTTGTTACCGAAACCACAAACAGTTCTCATCGATACAGTTGGGTATTTATTAGTTTATAAATAATAAATACTAATTATGTGTTAAAATATTCGACTTTATCGACTTTGCCCCAGAATCGATTTTTTTTTTTTTTTTTTTTTTTATTATTTATTTATTGATATTTACAACTATATTACAATAATATAACAAGTAAATTGGCTGAGTGATACATAATGACATGATATAATGACAAGTAGAGAAACTACCCACTGGTAGTACTCAAATCGCATGTTCAACTAAGAAGGTCACGTGGCCATCTTCTTCTCAGACGCCTCGGAGGATTATCGGGAATTGAAGAGGAAGCTAAGTTTGAAACTAGAGGGTTTGAGTGGAAATGAAGTTTGTTATGAAAGGAAAGATATCGGGTTCGGGCCAAATCAGCAACAAATGGGACATTAAGGTCGTTATGGATGACTTTATTCTTAACAAAATAAGGAGCGTTGAGGATTTTACGAAGGATTTTGGATTGTAGGGATTGGATACGAGAAGAATTCGATGGTTTAGTGGAGCCCCAAAGCTCTACTCCGTAAGTCCAAAAATACGACCTTTTTGGTCGTATGATAGTCATGTAGATGAGTCTTTTGTAATTAATTGGGAGCTTAGAGCGTTTGTCTAGTAAGTGTTGAAGTAGCCTGAAACGTCGAGCGGTTTCTTGTCTTTTCAGACTTGTATGAGGATTCCAGGTTAATCGTGTGTCGAGGTGCAACCCTAAGTATCAGATCTGTTCTACAGGCACAAGTGGGATATTATTAAAGGATACTGAAGGCCAGGAAGTCATTGGTTTACGACGTAAGGTAAAAGTGATTTGATGGGATTTTTGAGAATTTATTTTATTTCTCAAGTTTTGACACCATTCTTCAAGATCAGTGATATGGGATTAGAGGCTTTGGGATACAATAACTGGATTGGTATTGACTGATAATACACATGTATCATCAGCATACCTGGTAAGGATAGGATTAGGATGAGTTGGGATGTCAGCTGTATAAACTGTATAAATGATTGGGCCAAGGATACTACCTTGAGGAACACCAGCAGATTGGGAAAAGAGGGATGAATAGACATAATTATGGTTTACTTGGAAAGTTCTGTTTGTGAGATAGGATTGAAGGACGAGAAAGTAGGTAGGCGGCAGAAATTTACGGAGTTTATAGAGCAATCCCGGATACCAGACTCGGTAGAAAGCCTGTTCCACGTCAAGAAAGACGCCCGAACAATATGATCCACGTTCTAATGCAGAGGAGAGTACATCCACCACACGATGACATTGCTGAATAGTGGAGTGGGATGCTCGGAATCCAATCTGGTGATCTTGAATTATGTGATTTGCATCAAGGATGGGGTACAATCGTTTGAGGATGAGTTTTTCTAGGACTTTACCCATGCAAGGTAGAAGAGCGATAGGACGGTAAGAGGAAGGATATTCTGGGTTTTTTTTAGGCTTGGGTATCATTTTTACAATGGATAATTTACAGAGGTCAGGAAAATATGTCGAGCGGAGTACAGCATTATAGATATATATATATATATAGGTAAGGAATAGAATGGCTTTTCTAGGAAGGTGTTTTAAGATATGAATTGTGATGAGGTCGTGCCCAGGAGCTTTGCGGGAAGGTAATCTGTGTATAATGTTGGATATTTCTGTAAGATGGAATGCTTTGGGTGGAAGAGACATTTGGAGGGGAACATCTATCGCTGATTTTATATATTCAATATGAGTTGGGTTAATGATATCAGGATGTGGATGAAAGATTTTGGAAAGGCATTGATCAAATTACTGTGATTTTTCTCCGTCAGATCTTGTTTAGTTATTTGATTCAGTAAGGAGTGGATGATTAAATTCTTTGAACTTTAGGAGTTTTTTGGTGGTCATCCATAATGTTTTGTCGGCAATTAATAAATTTGAAAATTTATTTGAATAGTAAACAATATCCGTACGATGACTTAAATTTAGATTTTGAGCAACGAAAAGTAGCATTGTTGTATAAAATGTATTAGGAATTTTAAATGAGTTATTACAGCGTTTGACATTCTCACCCCCTGCTTTCAAGATCCGATTTCGAGAAACTCGCGCCTATAGATTATAGATTGTTCTAAGCAATCCGAAGCAATAAAAAGTGCGACTATCGATATCAGAGTACTATTAGAGGCGGAAGAAAACTTTCCAGCCAATACTAAAGCATACTGCTTCAATTTACATGATAAAAAAGTAGAAAATGAAATTGGTCCGTAAATTGTACTGATACCGATTCCACTCTGTTTGTTGTTAGAAGAGGAGTGCACTAATTTTTATTTTACATGTAGATTTAGGTATCTTTCATGCCTGATGAACTTGTTGAAACTCGTACTCCTGTAACATGGAATAATGCTCATCGTGCAGCACGTATGCATGGGAAAAGCATGCATGGTAAGATTTGAAAACAGGATTCATCAGATTTCCAAGATACTGAGTCCTATCCTGGAATCAACCCCCCCCCCTCCCCGATCAGCTGTTTATCAGAAACATTACAAGATTGCTAATTAAATTTGTTAAAAATTTAATCTTACCATGCATGCTTTTCCCATGCATGGTAAGATTTGAAAACAGGATTCATCAGATTTCCAAGATACTGAGTCCTATCCTGGAATCAACCCCCCCCCCTCCCCGATCAGCTGTTTATCAGAAACATTACAAGATTGCTAATTAAATTTGTTAAAAATTTGTATTTACCATATCAGTATTTGATTTAGATTTATTTCGTTTCATTTCAGTTAATATGTGTTTTCTTATTTATTTAGCTACATCGATGTAAATGGTTTTTAATTAAATTTTGTATTTACATAAAATAAAAAATATTTTATATAAATCAATTTGTGTCTGTTTTTTCTCCTTCCTTTTTTTTCACGTTATGAATAAAAAATACAACATATTTAGGGAAACGTATTTTATTGATTATCATCACAAATTAATTCATTTAAGTTGTACCACAATGTATTTATACTTAACTCAATTGGTTCAGTAACTATATTTGCTTTAGTATTCTTATTTAGTCCAACCATCTTTGCTATCAATGCCAGTGAATCGTTGATTTTTTTATATTTGCGCAAAGCTTGGCCGTCTCGTTCCTGTTGATGGACATGCAATGGCAGGCGATGGCGGGAGGGTCTCCCGATTAAACGTTGCAAACCATACCGTTACCTGTTCTATCCGCATCATCCTGGTGCATCCTCTTGTTGTTAGTTCACAAATCACGTTTTGATATCTTGGTCGGTTGGTATTTTCCATAGGCTTTCTTTCGTTTCTGCGTCAATAACAATGTTTTTGGAGGTCGGGCTGCAATATATGTCGATTCCTCAACATTCATGTAAACGACTTTTTTCTTGATGTCGGTGATGGCGATAGTTGGTACGAAGTTACACAGACCGATCCGAAATCATTTACTGTTTGTGAGTGGGTACTCGGTCACAAGGCCCAATCGATGAACCATTTCGCCTATTATCATCGTCTAGACTGTGTGGTCGAACGGAGTGGAGGGGAGAAAGGTGCAGCTCTTCTAGTTTTTTTATCACATGATTTATTTACTTCTTTTTAGTTCATACAATGAAATGAATAGTTGCAAATCTTTGAGTCGATGTAGAAAATTGTTGAGCCTTTTAACAGCCTACCGTCTTTAAGTTATCATCCTCGATCGACACTATGATTTGCAGGTCCTTCAATTGTTCACAATGCTCGACAAACGAACGGTTTTTGACTTTTTTTAATGGTCGGCAAAAGGGTCGTCATACTCCTTCCATTCATGCAAGATTACTCCGCAAAATGGACATGTTGTCCTATCAGACACTATCAAGTAATACAACCAATCAGCCGCTAGATTCAATGGACTCACCTGCTACGACCAGCCGAACAACGTTGACGACCTTCCGTCTTTGCACCTCAGGTTCCTGCTCCTTAGCCTACCCATACTAAACAAACTGATGGAGGAGGAGCTCCTGAAACTAAACCAAAGGAGAGAGAAGATCCTGCGAGCATTAAAATTGTTATAGTTTTGGAAGAGTAGGATTCTTAATATGCGGGATTGTGGGAGAGTGTGATATATATGAGAAAGTGAAATACGACCTCTAACTTCTCGTAACACGCAAGTAGTTCAACCAACCGCGATGGAACCACTCAGGTCTATTCAAATCGATATTTATTCCAACGAACATCAGTTAAGGGGGCAGGTTGAGTCTTGGTTAACGGCGATACACTCATTTAGTAAAATCGCAATGGCATTGAAGCAAAAACACCAATTGCAGAATGGGAGGGAATCTTACATTGGTGCACGCCACAGAAGATAATTCCCGAATTCGAAAAGAAAGTAAAATTTTAGGCATTACATGGAGGCTGAATACTCCTCACCATATCGAGGATTGGGGGGGGGGGTGAAAGAGCGATTACAAAACACTCCTCGGCTACTTAAATTGGGGCGTAACCTTGATGCTATGCCACACGCAGTGATTGCATGTAATAAAATCACCCACACAGCGATGGGCGAGTCTCCTGTGGTTTTATTTTCGGACAAATGAGATGCGAAAGATGGGATTTCATCACGGTAAACAATAATCTGTTAAGGTCAAAACTTTATCAGGCAAGAAGAGAACGGCACCATGAGATAGTGTACGTGGGAAAGTGATAGGCGAAAAACAAACTCGATTTGATACCGCAAATAACAGACCTGGGGTCTTTAAGAAGGGCCTGTTAGCACTGGGGACGATAGTATACAGAGGATTAAGCTCTTCATGAAATAAAACAGCCACGCGTTATTATTGGAAGACAGTGAGGACGAATTTACAGTATATTCCATGAATTTAGACTGAGCAGCCTGGTTCACTACAGTATTGCTACAGATCTGCGGTCAAGATGTGCAATTTAAAGTTGACACGTGAGCTTAGTGCAACATTTTGAACTCTAACGATTTCTAGACTTGAAATTAGATGTCTTCGTATTGAAACCATCGAGGGTAATTATACACTCCTTTTAAAATAATAAATCAGCGATTTTGGGATTATGTTCTTGAAATTGTATTTATAGATCTACGAGTTACACTTTAGATTTTATAGTAGTTGAGCAATGTTGCTTTAATATTCTGGAACTGAAGACGGTTGAACAATTGGGCCTTATTTGTAGAGTTGGCCGTAGTTCACAGGACATTGAGTCATTGATTCCTGAAAAATATTTAAAATTATTTGATGGTCAACTAGGTTTGATCCCAGGAGATGTAGATATTGATATTGATCCAGGTGTTAAACCGGTGGTGTATCCTCTACGTAGGATACATTATGCATTATTACCCAAAGTAAAGCAGGAATTGGATCATATGGCTCCGAAGGCTATCATTGACCAACTGAAAAACCCACAGACTGGGTCAGTCAGATGGTGGTGGTTAGAAAAAGGGATGGTTCTTTGAGCCAATTGATACTCCAGTTTAGCCACTCCTTCTTTTTCAGGCATTCTCGCTATATATTACAAAGTTTTTCTTCATACACACAAAAAATGAAATTTGATTGGTAGAAAAAAATACTTTTCGTATCTTGATTTACGTAAGTTTTCAAAATTTTCCCTGGTTTCGGCACCAGTTATGATAAGACTAAAATATTGCTAAATAAAGGAAAATGTAGGGAATAATATCACACAGTGTTTGCTATAAGCTGACCTTTAATATTATCTAACCAAAAATACAGCTTTGTTACAATTGAGCTGCAGTTGTTTTACAATTGAGCTTTGTTACAACTTGCAGTTGGTTTTAGTGATTAAAACATTTGATAATGTTGTGGTATTCATAATCAGATAATCATTCTACGGGCATTTGGCATTATTATTTTTTATTTGAAATTGCTAATAGGCACATTATCCGAAGATGCTCAATTTTTAACAAATAAATTTAAGTAATTCATATAATATATTATTATATGAATATATTACTTTTGTACTTTTATATATATATATATATATATATACTTTATATATTATCTTTAATATTATAGGCAAGATATTATCTTCCTATAAAATTGATGTCACAACTGTAAATTTTAATAATTTGAATTGGAATATATGTAATTATAATTTATTTATTTTTAAAATTTTTTTTAGACCTGAAGATCGCCCCGGCTCACTCAAACCCGAAACGCCCCGGAAACCCGAAACGCCCCGGAAACCCAAAACGCCCCGGAAACCCGAAATGCCCCGGAAACCCGAAACGCCCCGGAAACCCGAAACCGAACAATGTCACAGAGAAAATTTTCTTCGACGATTCTTGTCCTTTTCCGGAATTCCATTGGCACAAACCGGAAAAGTTCCTGAGAAAGTTAAGAGATCTGAGAAAGACGTTCAGTCTCGTGGTTTGGCGGCGGGTACTACGGAGGTTAAGGGTAAGGATAAGGATAAGAAGAAAAAAGAGCTAAACAAAAAACTCCCAGACGATGTCAAACCAGTGGGACTTCAGGTAATAAAAAATATATATGATAAACTACTAATTATACATTAATCTATCAATAATGATTTCCTATGTGTGGTTTACATTATAAACACCGAGCCCGATTGCCGGAAGGATGAAGACAAATAGGCCAATGGTCTCATCTCAAAAGGACAAACCATCACCAAATGTTTCCTCATTTGGCAGAACAATTAAACCAACTCGAATTCACTCTCACCAAACCCACCACTCAACCTGAAAGTGAAAACAAAATAAAAAATAAAATTTTGGTACTTGTCCAATATAGGGGTTTCACTATGCTGGTAAAACTTTTTAGTCTTGTGACTGTCGAACAAGAATCAAAGCTCGGCCGAGATCGGCTCCCTTCGGATTCCCAAACCGGGAAAAAATTAAATACGTCTCAGGTACAGTTATTATATTTAGATATATTCAGTCCACCTCAGATTCGCACGATCCAGGCACCTCAGAAGAAGTTGGAGCATTGACAAGATTACACTCGTCACAGACGTAGTTCACGTGGCCGAGACAGATGGATTTTTTGATCTTGGTAAGTCTTCTAATACCAGATCCAGCTGTACATACCACTTAAGTCTCTTGGGATGGGAGCGGGATGATTTTTTTCCTTCATCATCATCGCAGGTGAGGCAGAACCTCTTCAGAAGGATTTGAAGGCTGGAGGGAATCCCAACTTTCATAAGGATTCTTCTGTTCAGCGCAAGCTCATAGGCCAACTGTTTTAGGAACAACCTTCTTTGAAATGGCTGCAAAATCCTTTTTTTCTGAATCCTTTTTTATTTCTTCCACTTCATCTTCTGAAGCAATATATATCGCTCTCTTCTCCCAAATCATCTATCGCAACTGGGCCTTCATCACCACCATCAGCTAGCATTATGCTCCTGATCTGCTTCATCGGTTATTTAAGTCAAACATCTTCTGCGCAACATTCATATCTGAATAATACCAGTATATACAATATCTGAAATAAAAGACATAGAAACTACAGAAAATTTGGTCATAGCGAGCTTGGTCACAATGTGCCTGCTAGGCTCACTCAAAAGCGATTATGAAAACCGATGCTATGAAACAATAAAATCTACAAATAGTTCTTATAGATTTTATAAATATTAATACTTAAGTTGAAAGCACGAAAAAAAAGAGAAAATACACACCTTCCAAAATATGACGTCCTCGGTCGCAATGAGCTTCTCAGGCCAACATGCACATTTACTGCTCAGTCAAATGGCGGGAAAGCAACTGAGTGTGGGGGTTCGATAGGGTGCTAGTATTTAGGAAGGTACTGGAGAGATGCGGTTTCCGCACTGTTTAGTGAAGGAGGGGGGGGGTTAAGTGTCGTCTGTGCTTCTTAGATCAGTTGCGACCGACGGAGGGTAGAAGTCGGACATTGATAGAAAGTCCCTGGTGAGTGCTTGCTTTACTTGATAGCAATGCGTTGAGAGGATAGTTGGAGCTGAGGAAATTTTACATTTCAAAATGTACTAATCATTGATATATATCCTATTTTGTTGGTTACAAGAATTGTTGCCAAGAAATAACCTCGGATTCCCGCTTGGTTCATTTCTCGCGTCCATTTCATCCGATGTTGGTTATTTCTTCGGCGTGTGATATATCTTTATAATGCGGGAGACTGAAGAGAATCCAGGCATAAAGTAGGGACAGGTATACTTCCTTGAGTGGCCGGTCTTACGGTTCCATACACCATCGGGTCACCGCTCGAAGGCTGTTGGTCCAATCCCTCCAGAGCACCCCTAACTCTGGATTCGTGCAAGGGAATTCTTCTATTGCGTAGCTCCCTATTTGTGGGTAAAGTACGTTTTATACCTACTGTCAGGGCTACTTAGGGAAGAGAGTCCTAAGGTATGTACTGTTAATGCCCTTTATGTCAGTGTATGTGTTTCGGTGTAGTGTTGTGTGTTTTTGTGATTGGTGTACTTAACTCAGGACGCCGGGGGACCTAGCAACTGCAACCATCAGCTGGCCCTTGCGGTATTTCCATTGTTATTATTTCCATTATAATTATTATATTCAAATTCATCTCTTTCACTAATTCCCATTTCTTGCATTAGTTTGATGTTTTCACTAGAACAATATAAAGGATATTTTTCCGTATGATATATGTCGAGTTCAGGGATTTCCGAAGTTTGTATGTCAATAGGGTAGCGCTATATACTTTATTTATAAACTATATTTGCTTTTCCTTTTATATATTTAATGTAGTATTCAAAGTCATCTTCAAATTATTCCAGAGGTTTATGATCCGAGAGTAAATTATACATTTTCTGCCGTAAAGGTATGGCCTAAAATGATGACATGCCCAAATGATGGCAAGGCATTCTTTTTCTGTTGTTGACAAGTTTTTTTCAGCTTTATTTAAAGTGCTCGAAGCAAAGCAAACCGGGAGTTCTTTTGTGATAAAACCGCTACGATAGCGTAGTTGCTTGCGTCTGTAGTCAAATAGAAGTCTTCGTCAAAGTTCGGGATCTGTAATATTGAACCGTTACATTTTAATTCTTTGAATTTTTCGAACGCGTTTTTGTATGTTTCGGGGTTAATTTCTTTTTGACCTTTTCTAAGACATTTTGTTAAGGGTGGACCTAAAGTTCTAGAAAGCTTTTGATTTGTTTTTCTATTTTTGGCAATTTAAATTATTTTATAGCTTTGGATTTTTTCAGGATTTGGTTTGATTGCTCATTCGCTAACTATATGGCCTAGAAATAAAAGTTCACGCTTACGAAATTTGGTTTTTTCGAGCAGTTTTTTTCGATTATGTTGCGCGAAGTGTAGCCTCTAGGTGCTTCCAATGGTTACACGCAGTTTTCTGAGGAAATAATTATGTTATACATGTATACTAAAACGTTAATAGCGTCGGCGAAAAGTGTATTCATGGCTCTCAAGATTTTCCTAATTTTTTTAATAAGTCTTCGATAATAGGGAGGGGGTATTTATCTGAAATGGATTCGCAATTTAATTCTCTGTAGTCGATCACCATCCTTACTTTTCTTTCACCGGATTCGTCGATTTTTTTGGGGACTATCCAAACGGGTGAATTATATGGCTAATTACTTGGTCTTATTATTTTTGAGTTTAGCATTTTTTTTAAATTTCTTCTTTTATATTTTCCTTAAACTGGTGAGGGAACTTATAATTTTTGGAATAGATTAGATAGTCAGTTTTTGTATTTTATGCTCGCTGATAAAGGGTCATAAACGGCTTTAGACATTGGGGTACTTTTCTAATAATAGTGTTAAAGTTTCTTTTTCCTTAGGAGGCATGTGATCAGACATTATTATGGAATAGAATTTCTCTTATTATTTTTTCAATTTTTACTTTTGATGTATCGTCATTAGCTATCTCTACTTCTTCTTTTTGTAAATAGTAGAGTGATAATTGTACTGTTTCGTTAATTTTACTATTTATAATTATATTTTTGTCGTACAGCCCAGGATCAATTTTTATTTTGTCATCTTCATAGTGGATAAAATATAAACTTTTGTTCTGAATGAATGTAATGTAAGCGTCAAGGGTTCTGGACTTGAAAATTATATTTTCTCTGGGGTGTATCAAAACCTTTAGTCCAAACCATTTACTTTACCTCATCTACGTATTATACATTTGGACCAAAAGCGTACACATTTTCAATATATTATTTCATCTGTCAACATCATAAAAACTCCATCTGCGAAAAAATTGAAATGAAAAATTCAAAATAATCAGAAAATTCAATAATTATAAAAATCATCACTTAAAAATAACAATTTTGGTACTTAAAGTAGTTAGTTATACAATCATACAAGCTGTTATAAAACTATATTCCATAATTTTTACAATTCATATAACTTTATTGTCCTTACAAATAGTACAAAATAAGGATACTTTTTCTGTAATTTAAAGATGTCATTATTTAGAACATGCTGGGTGTGTATCATCCCATAGTCAGTTAGGCTAATTAGTGGAGCTGGGACTTTGAACCTGTCTAGATTAGCAGAATAATAAAAATTGCTTATTATAGTTTATATATTAATTTTAGGGAATAAAAACATTAAATGTATTTTAGCAGATTCTTTTTATTAAAAAAAAAAAAAGAAAAATTATATAATGAGGACTATCGTTCAATCTATTTTATATAAATATATATCCGAAATCATCGTCAATTATAAACTCGAACTTCCGAACTTAGCTAAAAAAAACTTTATTGGTATAAAAACAATTACAAAATTATAATTACATGAGTTACAATACTAATGACGCGTACACAGTGCTACTTGTCCTTATTACGCTAGCCTATTTATGCCTATCTTCTCTGGTGGGGAGATCTGCTGACGCTGCAGTCGAGTCTTAGGGCGAATCCGTGTCTAACTCCTCCCTGCCGAAAATTGAAGCTTCCCAGCGAAATCATGAGAGAGCCCAGGGGTTGAAGGGCTGCTGCGGCGTGCCGTCTGCTGTAGGTGCCGATGGTCGGTGAATGCTAAAGAGCTTTTTAATTTGTGAATACTTGAGGTATATGTGATACAAAAATAAGTATAATACAATAATTGAGGATATCAATTGCAACATTTCGGAAATATGGATATGATCATCCCATGACAGGCTTTCTAATTCTATTCTAGAATTTTTTAAATGTTCTAAATTATGAAAAGAAATATTTGAATGACTAAAGCTAAAGATTTCATATGAATAAGACATAGGTAATATACTAATATCCTTATTTCTAGTAATATTTACAAAAGAATCATTATATCCTAACTTTAATACACAACTCTTAGGTATAGGAATGGGTAAGGTAGTATTGGGTTGCGGGTACAACACATTCTGATTATACAATATATACACATCAATATCTTCAACATATCTTACAAAAGGTTCATGATTATTAATACTAATTGTCTTACAAGAATTAATATCATTTTTAATGACTTGATTAATACAAAGATTACTGCTTAAAACAACATTTGTACAATAATAATTAGTTTTAATAAAAGTACAATTTCAAATATATGCTCTGTTGTCTGAAAATAAAATTAAATGATTAGGTACTAGAGTAGTTACAAGATTATTTTCATGAATAGAGGCTACAGATAATAAATACAAAGTTGATAACCATTTACTTTCTTTAGGTATTGACAAAATATAATGAATTGTGCCGTTTCTTATAGCGCAATGGATTTTGCTGGTTAGCCATAACGTTTCCAAGTCTTTACTAATGTATTTTGGTTTTAGGTCTGTATGTTTAATGTCAGCATGTGGTATGTCAAGTCTACACATCTCTAGAGAATTTTCTATATCAAGAATTCAAATAGTTATCTAGTTTATGATAGAATAGAGTTCTTCTAAATGTATTTTATATTTGTTTTTGTCCGTTTGTGTAATTACTTCTTCTAATTTAAGATTATTATTGTTGATTATCTCAATGTCTTCATTGAATTTAGAGTTGAGCTTTTTGTTAATTGTAAGCTCGTTAATTAAATTGGTCTGAATATGATTTTCGTTCTTTTCGAGATTTTCTATAATTGAATCATACCTTTCTTTATCTGAGCTATCTAAATTTCCAGTTAACCATTAAATTGCAGAACCAAGACCATTAATAATACCACGTTTACTTCTTTGATGACTTAATAGTGATTCTATTTTATCTTCTAAATAATTAATTTGTTTAGAACAGTTAAATTGTAAATTGAGTCTTTAGCAGGAAAATGTACAAGTCCTTGTTTAATAGTTTGGATATCCTCAATCAAATCATAAAAGTGCAAATAGTGTATTACCGTTTCGTAATTTTCTAAGACGTGAGAGTCAGCGAGCTTAAATGTCATTAGACCTCCAGAATGTGTTACGTCAGTTATTTGATAAGCTACTGTCTGAGTCGCTATCAGGAGTGTCCATATCAACAGCAGGCCCAGTGTCATCTGTAAGCAAAACACATGTCTTCTCATGTTGTTTTCTTGGACCTCTGATGTTGTTAATATGAGCATGCACTATCTTGTTCTTGTCCACGAAAGCTTTAACGGTTTTGTAAACGATTTCATCTTTTGTCCGGACTCTTCGTTTTATGTACGCTTCGTCTTCGATTTCAGGCGGGTCTTCTCGGTTTTCGTTTAGCCGTTCGGTTCTTTTATCTTTTTCTTAGCGTATTTTATTATTAGCCAATTTATGAATTATGTTTAATTTATCATGATATTTTTGAACAAGGTTTTCTTTAATAATTTGTTCATTTCGGTCGGGATCAACAATTTTACCGAATGTTATTTCGTTTGGCGTAAGCTTTAAATTTTTATTTAACGTTTCATTAAAAGTTCTGACCGCGATATTTAAATTAGTTTCAAGACCTGTCTTAGGGTTTTCTTCTTTAAGGATTCTTAATAATTCGATTAACGTAGAATGGGCGCGATTTAATAGGCCTAAAGAATTTGAATTGTTTGAAACAGTGTAATTACAAGTAATGCCTAAACTTTCTAGTAAATTTTGAATTAGCGCATTTTTATATTCTCTACCTTGATCCATTGTAATTTGAATTGGTGGCGGATATAGTGCCAAATATCGTGTTATAACATTGAGAATATTTGTGGCGTTATTTGCTGTAATAATTTCGGCATATAACCTTTTAGAAAACGTATCAATGATCGTGATAATAAATTTTCTTTGGTAATGCAGCGTATCAATCATTAAATATTCAAAAGGTCTTTCCGGGGTAGGGGTAATTTGAAATTTAGTTTTTATTGGTTTCCTTTCATATTTTGTTTTTGCGCAAGTGCTACATTTATTTATGTATGCCGCTATTTCATCTTTCATCCGCGGGAAATAATAATATCTTTTTATTTTCTCATAGGTTTCCATAATACCGCGATGACACGATTTTCCGACGTGCTAATCTTGAATTAAATCCGTATGTTCCGCTTTTTCTAGAATATCAATTAGTTTATTTTTATATCTTTTAATTCTAACTGTTGGACATTTATCTTCTACAAATTTTGAAATTTTTATAAATATTCCCTCGTAGTCATCTCTAACCGTTTCCACATTTGGTTCACAGTAAATTCCGTATGTAGCGTTAGGTTTGAATACTTCTAATAGTTTTTCTTCGATATCATTTTTCCACGGGTAAGCTGTTTTGATTTTGTACCGGAATTTATTAAAAGGTCTTTCTATTTGTAGTTCTTCGTTTCCGCGAGTTATGAAAATTTGGTATTTTTCAAAATTGATAGGTCTGTCCGTTACAATGAAAATTTGATTATGACTACTTTCTTGTGAGTGTTGCGTTGCGAGACTTTCCGCGTCGTTAACATTTTCAATAGCTGCTTCCGGAAGTGCATTTTCGATATCATTTAAAAGTTCTTGGTATTCTGAAGTGTTTGGGGAAATTAATGGTTCATCATTATTAATTAAATTTTCGATATCTATGTCCATATCTTCTACTCCATTTAATTCATATACTTTAGTGTTGTTTTCGATTTTGACTCTACTTAATGCATCTGCGACTTGGTTTGTCCGTCCTTCAATACAATTAATTTCAAAACTAAACTCATTTAATAGGAAAATCCATTTCATTCTTCGGGTATTATTATTTTTCATTGAAAATATCCATTGGAGGGGTTTGTGGTCTGTTTGTATAGTGAAATGTTGTCCATACAAGTACGGTTTGAAATGTTTACATGCGTAAACTATAGCATATAATTCTTTTTCGATTGTTGAGTATTTGGACTCTGTACTGGATAACGTTTTTGAAGCAAATGCAATAGGGTGATCTTGTCCGTCGTAAATTTGAGAAAGTACGGCGCCAACAGTGATGTTACTGGCGTCAGTTGTTAATATCATTGGTTTCGAAAAATCAGGATAAATTAATATTGGGGAATTAATAAGCATGGATTTTAAATTTAGAAACGCGTCTTTATATAAATTCTGGATTTATGTTTTCGGTTTTCCTTAGACGTAAAGTTAATGGTTGAGCAATGCGGGCGAAATTATGAATAAATTTGCGGTAATAACCAGTCAAACCTAAAAATTGCTTAATTTCTTTTTCCGTTGTTGGTAATGGGAATTTTTCGATTGCTTCTAGTTTTCGGGGATCTGTTTTGATTCCGTCGGGGGTAAGTATGTGTCCTAGGAATGGCAATTCTGAATAGAAGAATTCTGTTTTATCAAGTTGAATAGATAAATCATGTCTATTTAATATTGATAGTACGCCCTCTATATGTTTAAAATGCTCATCTTTTGTTTTTGAAAAAATGATTATATCATCAATATAAACAAGTACGTTAGTCATATTAGCTAATAAAGAATTCATAACCCTTTGAAATGTGGGTGGAGCATTCATCAGTCCAAAGGCCATGCGAGTAAATTCATAATGTCCTGTATCAGTTGAAAATGCCGTTTTAGGAATAGAGTTTTCATTCATCTCAATTTGGTGGAATCCCGAAGCTAAGTCGATCGTTGTGAAATATTTTGATCCGTTAAGTTGATTTAAAAGATCTTCGATGTTAGGAAGGGGAAATTTGTCCGGAATAGTTTCAGCGTTTAGTTTCCGATAATCAATCACGACTCTAATTTTCCGTTTACCGCTCGCGTCTGGTTTTTTCGGTACGACCCATATTGGGCTATTATAGGGCGAGTTACTTTCCCGTATTATACCGGTATTTAGCAATTTTTGCATTTCGCGATCTACATCTCGTTTGAATTGTTGAGGATATCGGTAATTTCTGGTATAAATCGGTCGGTCGGTTTTTAATCCTATTTCATGCTTTAATAAGTTGGTTTTATTTAATTTTTCTTCTTCCGATTTTATAATTCACGGGTATTTATTTATCAAATTTATTATTGAAGTTTGATCTTCTTTATTTAAATTCGAAACTCTTACCGATTCTTTAATATTAATCATATTTAAATCTTTGATATTTTTTTTGTTACTTATATCGATTTCATTATTACTTTTTATTTTTATACCTTTATTAATACACTCATTTTTTATTTCTTTTTTATCATTTACCATACTTTTATTTACATTTATTAATTTACTTAATTTTAATATTTTTCCGCTTCTAATACAGATATCTTTAATAACAAGGTCATCGTTTTCTTTTATATTTATATTCATTCCAATGTTTCTCATGGTACCGATGCCTAATAGAATGCCAAACTTTTTGTTAAAATCAAATATTTTACACTTAATTAATAGTTCATGTTCCAGTCCTAATCTGGGTGCGAGATCTATTAAGATCGCTCCATGTCCCGACTTACAACCAGTAGGAGTGTTAACAATAAACTCTTCCGAATGTATTTTAGTTCCGTCAGGTACAGAACTTGGATTAATATAACTTATTTGTGATCCGGTGTCAACAAGCCATTCATCGCCTTTTAAATCCGTGAATTGAAGAAGTTCCTCGCATAAATTTAGGTCGTATCGTTCGATGGCTCCGGTTCTGGCCTGCCTAGTCCTAAAAAATGTTCGAATTTATTTTCAAGTTCCGAAATTCGCGCTCTTAAGTTATCATTCTCTTCTTAAAGATAATGTACTTCATTACTGCGGATTGTTCTCATAGAAACCGTATTTTGGGAACTAGGCTTAAATGGTTTAGATGGAAAAGGTTCACTTGATTTATCGTTTTGCCTCCAATTATTTTTTTGATCCCACGCTTGCGGCCGATATTGTTGATTATGGTATTGTTCGCGATTTTCATGTTGGAAATTTTGGGGTTGACGGAATTCACGCGGTTCGTATTGATATTTGTTTTGAGGATACCGATATTCACGATTATCAAATTTATTATAATGTTGTTGATGGTAATTTGGTTGTCTAAACCGATCGTCATTTTTATAATATTCGTTTCTTCGGAAGTCGGGGTTATTAAATTGTTTTCTAAAATCTATTTGCGGTTTTTGATTATTATGATGCTGATGATGGTTCGAATAACTCTGTTCCTTCCCAGACGTATAGAGTGTCTGTTCCCGTCCATAAATTCTTTCCATGATGTCAGAAAATCGATTCAGAATAGCATTCCTAATCTGGTCAACGTTTGTCAGTACCATGTGGTTCAAGAAGTCACACAAGTTAGGATGTAAATTATGAAGAATATGACTATTAATTTCCCTATCTTGGCAATTCATCATTGCCGTTTTCTTTATTATTTCGTCATCAAATTGTATACGCGAAAATATTAAAGATCTAATTTTAGCTATACGATTAATGAAATCAACGGGGTGTTCTCTTTTATGCGGAAAGGTATGCATCAATTATCTTTTTAGTTGCTCAACAGTTCGCGATTCTTTAAATTGTTGAGTTAAGTATTCTAATAGTGACGTTACTGAGGTAAAATTATTAGTCAATAGGCAATCCCGAGCGAAACCTTTTAATTTTGATTTTACTATCGTTAATAGCTGAGCATGGTTATGGTCTTTGTATGTATTATTCTCTGTACACACATTATTATAAATTTGTCTTACATCGTTTACAAAAAATACCACATCGTATGGGTTACCATGAAAATACATAAGATGGCCGTAATTTTCTTTAGTCCTTTGGTATGAAATTGCCATTGTATTGTTATTATTATTACTGCTAATATTTCTTAATTGAATTAACCTGTCGGTGGTTTTTCCCATAAAATAAAATAAAAATAGATTTATGTTTGACAAAATATTTGTATACCTCAAGTATTCTTTAAGTTGCTCTCCTGAAGTCCAGTTTAGTAAAGCTCTAAGAGTACCTAGCTGAATCTCGTAAGCGGTGCCTTCAATATTCAAAGTACCAGAGGTCTTCTAATCCTTGCAGTATTCTCGATAGTGCGAGAGATGGAGTCTTCCTGATGAAAATGGCTAAGAACGGTTACGGTTCCTTCAAAAACTAGTCAAACTCAGTTCCTGTTCGGGCGCCAATTATAAACTCGAACTTCCGAACTTAGCTAAAAAAAACTTTATTGGTATAAAAACAATTACAAAATTATAATTACATGAGTTACAATACTAATGACGCGTACCAAGTGCTACAGTGCTGCTTGGCCTTATTACGCTACCCTATTTATGCCTATCTTCTCTGGTGGGGAGATCTGCTGATGCTGCAGTCGAGTCTTAGGGCGAAGCCGTGTCTAACTGTCGAAAATTACAGAATTTAATAGTTAGATATGTAAAGTTGAGTGGGTTTTGTATTAAGGTTGAATATATTAGTTAGCTGATAACGTGTAGAAATTAAATTTTTTAATTTTATATTTTTCTGTTATTTAATTAAAAAAAAAATGTTGCAAATAAATCCATAAACACTTTTAATAATATCATCAATACTCAAAAAGACAAAATACCATTACTGGAAAACACCAATGTAGTTTACAACCTAAATTGTGATAATTGTAATAGACACTATATCGGGCATACAAGTACACATCTTAAAAATAGATTTTACTACCATAAAAACAACCAAGTTGTTGGCGACACTATAATAATAAAAATATCTATTGTAAGAAATATTAAAAATTGTAACGTAAACGGCTGTCTAATGTGCGCGCATGCGCCTTATGATACATGTCAGTATAACAAGTCCAGTGAAGCAGTTAAGAAGTTAACGAGTGCGTATACGCCGCCCGGCAGTCATGACTTTAAACTACACTCATCTTCAAAAATTAAATAATGAGGACTATCGTTAAATATACCATATATATATATCCGAAATCATTGTTTAAAATTATAGAATTTAATTGATAGATATGAAAAGTTGAATGGGTTTTGTATTAAGGTTGAATATTTTAGTAAGATGATAACTTGTGTTTGGGTTATAAAATAAAATAAGGAAGGGGGTTAGAAAGAAAATACACTCAATTGGCGAATGAAACATTCTTTTAATTATCCTTAGTTTATATCACTTACATGACATGAAATACAGTTTATATTGATAGTTTAATCACCACAGTATGCTTGATCTCCTCCTGCTATCCTTTGGATTGGTTTACTCCTGATGCTTAAGCAGCAAGTTTATTTGAAGATGAGTGTAGTTTAAAGTCATGACTGCCGGCCGGCGTATACGAACTCGTTAAATTCTTAACTGCTTCACTGAACTTGTTCTACTGACATGTATCATAAGGCGCATGCGCGCACATTAGACAGCCGTTTACGTTACAATTTTTAATATTTCTTACAATAGATATTTTTATTATTATAGTGTCGCCAGCAACTTGGTTGTTCTTATGGTAGTAAAATCTATTTTTAAGATGTGTACTTCATAAATACAACTTCCACTGTTGTAACCTCCCATAATTAACCAGTAAACAATAGCTCAGCCAGTAAGAATTCGGAATCTCAAGGTTTTTCTGACCCTGTGCCACCACCTGTATATGTCACCAAAATTGACAATTTTCTGTCTTTCGGTGATGAAATCGCCAATTTAATTGGGCAACCAAACTTCAGGTGCTACGCACGCGTACTACGCACACAGGATATCAAAATAAATACTAATACCAAAGAAGACTATAAAAAACTGATTAATCATCTTACTGCTAATAAATACGATTTTCATTGTTACCAGCTAAGAGAAGATAAAGCATACCGTGTGGTCTTAAGATGTCTTCACCCAAGCACCCCCACAGCTGCCATTAAAAAAGGCCTTGAAGAAATAGGCCATAGTGTCAGAAATATATCTTGTGTTCTACACCCTACAGAAAAATACCCACAACCACTATTTTTTGTAGATTTAGAACCAGCTCGAAATAACGCCGAGGTATTTCAGATCTCAAGGCTAGTATATTCTACGGTAAGATTTGAGCAGCCCCGACAAAAACCACTAATAGTGCAATGCACAAAATGTCAAAATCTAGGACACACAAAGGCTTACTGCCATCACCAGGCCAGATGTGTCAAATGTACCGGCCCACACTCATCTGACGCATGCTCGAAGCCTAAGGAGGATCCTGCAAAATGTGCACGCTGTGGTGAAGACCATCCTGCTAGCTACAGGGGTTGCGTCGTATATAAAAACCTCTATAGACAGAGATCGCACAATACTGCATACAAAAAAAAACTGAACAGAAGACCTTAAATGTTGTTCCTGAACCTGGCAATTTATCGGATTTCCCGGAACTGCCACAAACATCCATCAGCGAGCAGCATCCCACTACTTCAACGATCACCGATTTACAGGAAGAGATAAAGCCGCCTTCTCAAGCATACACCAAGACTCTACAGCAGCCGCGACGTCAGACGCCTCAGAACACCCAATCTAAACCCCTAACCTCTCAACCCAAGCCACAGATCCCCAAAGCACAGTCCCAACCTCCACGACATCATATTCCTCCTCACCACTTACCCCTCCGTGTTAAACTTCCTCCAGAACACCCACTTCCAGTTCTATCACAACCTTTTCTCCACGTAAACCCCACATTACATCGACCAACGAAAGTTGATCTACCTCCTCGTCCCCAACACCGGGCTCAGCACCCAGTCAACACCCCTACTGATCTTCCATCTCAACCTCCTCATCCATATCCATTCCAAATCCATAATCCCACCGACATACATTCCATCCTATCTTCCTTCCTGATAGACCTACAATCAACTATCAAACCGCTCATGCATGACAATCAGATTGACATTGCCCTACTGACTGAAACTCACTTCACTAAACGTTCATATTTTTATATACGCGACTATATCACTTATAGATCTGACCACCCAGACAACACTTCCCACGCCGGTTCTTGCATCCTTATCCATAAAACCATTCCACATTCCCTTATCCCCTCAACTCCAAATGAGGCTATCCAAGCAACCTCTATCATCATATCAACTCGTCCCTTCCATCTTACATTATCAGCTGTATACTGTACTCCTGGCAATTCTCTATCCAATAACCAACTAGAATCATTATTACAATCCCTCGGATCACGCTTTATTGCTGGAGAAGACTATAATGCTAAACACCAACGATGGGGCTGCCGAACATCCAACTCTCGTGGCAATATCCTGTCTCATGTCTCCACTTCTTGTAGTTATTCAATCCTCTCTCCCCCGAATCCTACCTATTGGCCAACTTCCCTGATAAAACGCCCTGATATCCTGGATATATTTGTCACATCCCAGATTTCTCCTTCCCACGTATTAATCAAATCTCTGGATGACCTCTCCTCAGGTAACAGTCCAGTTCTGCTCTCATTGCACTCAACCTCCATTCCTAAGCCCTCCTCTCCTTCATTGATTACAGGACGAATTAACTGGGAGCAATTTAGTAAAGGTTTGGAAAACAAACTAGACCTACGGATTCCACTCAAGACTAAACAAGACATTGACAGCGCAATAGAAATACTTACAGCAACAATAACAGACAGTATAAAAGATAACACTACCATAAACAGAAATAATATCACACAACAGACTACCCTGCCACAGCACCTTCGCAGCATACTAATCGAAAAACGCAGAGCAAGATCGAAGTGGCACAGGACTCGTTACCCATTAGATAAAACGTATTACACCCAACTGACTAACAAACTGAAAACGGAGATTAGAAACTACAAAATCCAAAATTAGCTTAGTGTGACTGAAAATCTTACGACTACTAATAAATCACTATGGATGACCACCAAAAAGATCCTTAAATTCAAAGATTTTAATCATCCTCTCCTTACTGAAAATCAAACTTGGTCCAGATTTGACGAAGAAAAATCTCACATATACGCCCAACACCTCTTCAAAACCTTTAATCCACACCCTGATATCCTCAACCCTATTCACATTGAGTGAATTGAAGCAGAACTGGATATCCCACTCCAAATGAGTCTCCCACCTAAGGCTTTTCATCCGTCAGAAATATCCAATGTTATTCATAGTTTGCCTTCCCGTAAAGCTCCTGGACATGACCTAATTACAGCTCACATCCTAAAATCCCTTCCTCGAAAAGCTATCCTATTCCTCACATACATTTATAATTCTGTAATCCGTTCTACCTATTTTCCCGATACATGGAAACTATCTATAGTAAAAATGATCCCATAATCCAAAAAGCCTCCAGAACTTCCATCCTCCTATCGTCCTATCTCCCTCTTACCCATAATGGGCAAGATCCACGATAAGCTCATACTAAAACGTCTGTATCCCATCCTAGATTGTAACCACATAATCCCAGACCACCAGTTTGGTTTCCGAACATCCCACTCCACTATCCAGCAATGCCATCGTGTGGTGGATGTTGTCTCCTCTGCATTGGAGCGTAGATTGTACTGCACGGGAGCCTTTCTCGATGTAGAACAGGCTTTTGATCGAGTCTGGCACCCAGGTCTCCTTTACAAAATCCGACAATTCCTTCCTCCTACATACTTTTTGATCATTCGCTCCTTTCTAACTGGCAGAACATTTAAAGTAAATCATAATGGTTCCTACTCTCCTCTCTATTCCCAGTCTGCTGGTGTTCCTCAAGGTAGCATCCTTGGTCCTATCCTCTAAACAGTATATACAGCTGACATCCCAACCCATCCTAACACCTTCATCTCCACCTATGCTGATGACACATGTGTGTTATCAGTTAATAACGACCCATATATTGCACCCCAATCCCTTCAATCACATTTATCAAGTGTCGAAGAATGGTGTCGGAATTGGAGAATTAAAATCAATTCCAAAAAGTCCCATCAAATTACCTTTACCCTTCGCCGAAAACCCATGACTTCCTGTCCTACTGTATCCTTTAATAGTACTCCACTTATCTCTGTTGAACAGATCCGCTGCCTAGGACTCAACATAGACAAACGTCTTACTTAGAACCCTCACACAAGACTGAAAAGACAAGAAACAGCTAGACGCTTCCGACTACTTCAACACATACTAGACAAACGCTCAAAGCTTCAGATCAATTACAAAAGTCTTATTTATGTTACTATTATAAGACCTATATGGACTTACGGAATTGAACTATGGGGCTCCACCAAACCATCGAATTCCTCTCGTATTCAATCCTTGCAATCCAAAAAAAATTCGCAAAATCCTAAACGCTCCTTATTTTGTCACAAATAAAACCATCCATAATGACCTGAACGTTCCATATGTTACCGATTTAGCCCATTCCAGATACCTATCATTCCATAATAAACTCCAGGCCCATCCAAACCCACTAGTTTCCATCCTTGGTTCCAATTCCATCCCGGACAATCCTCCTAGGCGTCTGAAGAGAAGATGGCCTCGAGACCTTCTATAATAAAAATATAATTAGAGTGCTGCCAATGGCTAGTGCCTCTACACGTCCTTTCATGTATTTATTTATTCATACAGCCCTTGTACTAGATGTATATATTACAGTTGTACAATTCAATAAAATAATTTAAAAAAAAAAAAAGATGTGTACTTGTATGTCCGATATAGTGCCTATTACAATTATCACAATTTAGGTTGTAAACTACATTGGTGTTTTCCAGTAATGGTATTTTGTTTTTTTGAGTATTGATGATATTATTAAAAGGGTTTATGGGTATATTGGCAACATTTTTTTTAAATTAAAGGAACAGAAAAATATAAAATTAAAAAAAAAAATTCTACAAGTTATCAGCTAACTAATATATTCCAACTTAATACAAAACCCACTCAACTTTACATATCTATCTATTAAATTCTGTAATTTTCAACGATTATTTCGGATATATATTTATATAAAATAGATTGAACGTTAGCCTCATTATATAATTTTTCTTTTTTTTTTTTTTAATAAAAAGAATCTGCTAAAATACTTTTAATGTTTTTATTCCCTAAAATTAATATATAAACTATAATAAGCCATTTTTATTATTCTGCTAATCTAGACAGGTTCAAAGTCCCAGCTCCACTAATTAGCCTAACTGACTATGGGATGATACACACCCACCATGTTCTAAATAATGACATGTTTAAATTACAGAAAAAGTATCCTTATTTTGTACTATTTGTAAGGACAATAAAGTTATATGAATTGTAACAATTATGGAATATAGTTTTATAACAGCTTGTATGATTGTATAACTACTTAAAGTACCAAAATTGTTATTTTTAAGTGATGATTTTTATAATTATTGAATTTTCTGATTATTTTGAATTTTTCATTTCAATTTTTTCGCAGATGGAGTTTTTATGATGTTGACAGATGAAATAATATATTGAAAATGTTACGCTTTTGGTCGAAACGTATAATGTATGGATGAGGTAAAATAAATGTTTTGGACAAAAGATTTTGTTACAACCCAAAGAAAATATAATTCCTTTCTTAAAATTTAACTTAACAATTTTGTCTGTCGTTATTAATGGAAATTCGTTATGCGCGGTTTTAATTGTGTTCGTTCCAAAGTCGATATTAAACTTCATTTCTTTCTTATTCCCGTTTGAGGAGTCTGTCGAATTCAGTACAATAATCAATGAAATAAGTTTTTTTTCCAGGACATTTTAGAAAGTTGTTTTTACAAAATAGTGAAATTGTTTCTGTTCCGATTTCTTCTCCGGCGGCTATTTTAATTATAAATTTTTCTTTTTCTCTTGTTATATTTGGGGGTACTATATTTGGTCTAATGTAGTTTTTCCAAGAACCTGCGCCCGCGCCTATGCGTCATTTTCGGTATGCGTGGTCAATTACCTAAGGAGTTGATTTCCTTTATTTAGGTTTCTTGATCGTCCGACGGGCCTCGATCTAAAAAGGAACTGTTCGGGTCGAGTTTTTCTAGTTCTTCCCATAATCTATTTATTTCTATATCTTTTGTTGTCTTCTTGTTCATTTTAAAATTTGGTTGCAGTGGTTTGTTACCGAAACCACAAACAGTTCTCATCGATACAGTTGGGTATTTATTAGTTTATAAATAATAAATACTAATTATGTGTTAAAATATTCGACTTTATCGACTTTGCCCCAGAATCGATTTTTTTTTTTTTTTTTTTTTATTATTTATTTATTGATATTTACAACTATATTACAATAATATAACAAGTAAATTGGCTGAGTGATACATAATGACATGATATAATGACAAGTAGAGAAACTACCCACTGGTAGTACTCAAATCGCATGTTCAACTAAGAAGGTCACGTGGCCATCTTCTTCTCAGACGCCTCGGAGGATTATCGGGAATTGAAGAGGAAGCTAAGTTTGAAACTAGAGGGTTTGAGTGGAAATGAAGTTTGTTATGAAAGGATAGATACCGGGTTCGGGCCAAATCAGCAACAAATGGGACATTAAGGTCGTTATGGATGACTATATTCTTAACAAAATAAGGAGCGTTGAGGATTTTACGAAGGATTTTGGATTGTAGGGATTGGATACGAGAAGAATTTGATGGCTTAGTGGAGCCCCAAAGCTCTACTCCGTAAGTCCAAATAGGTCGTATGATGGTCATGTAGATGAGTCTTTTGTAATTAACTGGGAGCTTAGAGCGTTTGTCTAGTAAGTGTTGAAGTAGCCTGAAACGTCGAGCGGTTTCTTGTCTTTTCAGTCTTGTATGAGGATTCCAGGTTAATAGTTTGTCGAGATGCAACCCTAAGTATCGGATCTGTTCTACAGGCACAAGTGGGATATTATCAAAGGATGCTGAAGGGCAGGAAGTCATTGGTTTACGACGTCTGGTAAAAGTGATTTGATGGGTTTTTTGAGAATTTACTTTAATTCTCCAGTTCTGGCACCATTCTTCAAGATCAGTGATATGGGATTGGAGGCTTTGGGATACAATAACTGGATTGGTATTGACTGATAATACACATGTATCATCAGCATATGTGGTAAGGATAGTATTAGGATGAGTTGGGATGTCAGCTGTATAAACTGTATAAAGGATTGGGCCAAGGATACTACCTTGAGGAGATTTTTCTTTTAAAAGCTATTTCAGGCCAAACGGCCTTATCCTGTTAAAAACTAGTCAGAGGTCTTCTATATGCCGTGCCCCTATTCTATTAAAAACCAGGAGGTCGTCCATATATATACTTGACACATATTTTCGTCCAAACCCCATAGGAACTCATCCATTAGTTTCTGAAATGTTATGGGCGCGTGTTAATGTTAAGATCCAGCGAGCTAATAAATGTCACCCCGTGCAGTCAATCCAAAATGTCATCCAATCTAGGAATAGGATAGTTTTCGTCAAGCGTATTCTCTTGCAACTGTTTATAGCCCTATCACCTATCACCTATCACCTATCACATATCACCTATCACCACTCTTTAACGTTCATGGGTCTCACCCTCGATGCTTTTCTTCTTGACTGCCATAAGGGGCTATTGAACGGTGACGTCCTGTCGAAGATTATACCCTGCCGCTTTAGCTCTTCTATTTCCTCCCGAATGTGCCCCCTAAATGCTTGCGGATATCTCCGTTCTTTCACGTACGTAACCTTGTCTGACTTTAACTCAATTTCATGGAAAGTTTCCCCCGTCACACTCACAAGTCCCCCTTTGCAAAAAAAATATCTGCGAATTCCTACCGTACGCTCGTCCTCCAATCTTTGCCCTGGGCGATTACTCCAACACACCTCACGCACCTGTTCGCGCCTTCCACCATTTTCTACACCTTTTTCTCAATTTTAATTACCCATTGACCCCCTGAACTACGCAGTTTTGGCACTAGTTTCCCGAGCAAGCCACACCCCAAAATCCCCTCGTACTCACGCGGCTCGGTCTCTTCTACATGGAGTGTTGCTACTTTCCTCTTCTTTCCCCATTAGTCCAATGCTAATTCTATCTCTCCGCGTTAGACATTCTCAGCCCCTGCTTTCAAGATCCGAGTTCAAAAAAACTAGCGCCTGTAGTGATTATAGATTTTTCCAAGAAATCCGAAGCAATCAAAAGTGCGACTATCGATGTCTGAGTAATATAAGAGGCGAAAGAATACTTTCTAGCCAATACTAAAGCATACTGCCTCATTTTACATGATAAAATAATAGAATATGAATTGGGAACAGGTTTGTTCCGTAAGTTGTACCGATACCGATTACACTCTGTTTGTGGTTAGAAGAGGAGTATACTAATTTTTATATTACATGTAGATGTAAAATGAACATAAAACCAAAAACGAGTTAGAACTCGATTCGGAAATAGAAATATGAAGTAATTGATTTAGATTTATTAAATGATTATTAATTAAATTTTGTATTTACAAAAAATAAAAAATATTTGATTTCAGTCAATTTGTGTTTTCTTTTCCATAATTTTTTTTTCAAGGGACAAATAAAAAATACAACATATTAAGGGGAACGTATTTCATTGATTATCACGACAATCTAATTCATTTAGGTTGTAAAACAGTGTATTTGTATTTATACTAAAATCAATTAGTTCAGTGACTATACTTGCTTCATTCTTCTTGTAAAGTTCAATCATCTTTGTTATCAATGCCAGTGAATCGTTGATTTTTTCTATATTTGAGCAAAGCTTGGCCGTCTCGGTCCAATTGAATTATGCAGATGCAGGCGATGGCGGGAGGGTCTCCTGATTAAACATTGCAACCCATTGCGTTACCTGTTCTATCCGCACAACCCGCAATATATGTCTATTCCTCAACATTCATGTTAACGAACGTTTTCTTCTTGTCGGTGAAGGCAATAGTCGGCACAAAGTAACACCAACCGATCCGAAAACATTTACAGTTGGTGAGCGGGTATTAGGTCCGAAGGTCCATTCGAGCGGAGTGGAGGGAAGAAAGCTGGAGCTGTTCTAGTTTTTTTATCACATGATTTGTTTCCCTTCTTTTCAATTCATACAATGAAATGCAAAATTGCAAATCTTTGAGTCGATCTAGATATTTGTTGAGCCTTTTAACAGCATACCATCTCATCATCATTTTCATCATCATCGTTATCATTTTCGTCCGACACTATGATTTGCAGCTCCTTTAATTGTTCACAATACTCGACAAACGAACAGTTTTTAGATTTTTTGTTGTCGGCAAAAGGGTCGTCATGCTCCTTCCAATCATGCAAGATTACTCCACAAAATGGACTTCTTGTCCCATCAGACACTTTCAAGTAATACAACCCAGCAGCCGCTAGTTTCAATGGACTCATCGGCGACGAATGGACAAATGTCGATAACCTTCCGTCTTCGTATCTCGCAGATTCCTGCTGCTTAGCCGACCCATACTAAAATAACTGATCTAGGAGGCAATAAAGTCACAGCTGGATGGTGTAACACATATTGGCTCATCGATCTGTGACGAAATTATCAGACCATGACCTAGTACTGATGCGGTGTTGCCACATCTCCTGTGGGACGTTGCAACATTTTACTTCTCCCGTTCATAACAGACCAGGACCCGTCATCCATGATTTCAGCCCTATCTCAAAAGCCTCACTCTCTCATTCATAAAGACCCTGACCTAACTCAAAATGACGTCATAGTCCCGTTCATAACAAATTTCCCATTTATAAGACAAAAATGACGTCACACTCCCATTCATAACAAACCATGACCCGTAATCCAAGATTACAGCCCTATCTCAAAAGGCTCACTTTCCCATTCATAAAGACCCCGACCTATCTCAAAATGACGCCACACTCCTATTCATAACAGTTCTCCCATTCATTAACAAAAATTACGTCCCACTCCCATGACCAAACAAATCATGACCTAGTGCGGTGTTGCCACATATCATATGGGGCGTTGCCACATCTTACTTTTCAGAGCTGAACATCACTCAAGGAAAACCCTCCTCACCCTAACGTACACCCCCCTCGCCCTAACACAATTCTTAAGGTTACCCCTCTCGCCCTAGAAGGGAGGTTAATGACCTCACTCCGTCTATTTGTACTACTATTAATATTGTAATTTTCTCTTTCTCTCTAAGCCCTGAAGATGGCCTACAATTTCCATATATTTAAAATGTTGGTATATGTTTAACGTATTCAGAGAGGAAAATAAATTTATATAACAGTCATGAAGTATAACACTTCATTTATTTATGTTTGAGTATAATTGTATCTTGTAATAATTAAGTTCCACGAAAAAATGTTTTTTGAATAGTAATATCAAAATTCCAAAAAATATGTTTTAGAGATCAGATACAGAAGAACGTATACATCGTGCTTCTGAAGGAACCCCTCCCCCTGATCTATGTAACTTTTACTGGTTTGGTATCTGGGAAATTGAAAAAGAGCTTAGTAAAGAAAACCAAGCTAGCGAGGAATCGAACAGAGAGAAAGAAAGAGTAAGTATTCAAGCACTGTATCTTTATTAACTTTACTTATACGAAAAGAATAACTGCCTATTCAGTACTAGAATTGGAACTTCAACAATTATGACATTTTCTCGATCTACTGAGCCTTTTAAAAAGGAACTATAGGGCTAAAAACGGTGAAGAGTAGCATTGACACTATACGGTGCAAAATCGGGATGGAAATAATTTTGTATAAACTGCATAATTAGAATTTGAAAAGCATCCTCACCGCGCGAAAATAGTTATCTATGGACCTAGGGACTAAAGAAGATCATTATTCCCTCAGCTCTAAGTTGCCGAGCAAATGCGAGGGTACAATTCAAGTTTGTTCCCGAGCGAACAAGAGGGAACAATCGAGTTTATTCCCTCGCATTCGCTCGGGAATAATTATTTTAACTCACCAGGCCAAGCCGAGGGAGTAAAGTATTGCTGGGAATAATGATCAATTTAGTCCCGAGGGCTCTACAAGATTTTATCTTCAGATGGGATGTAAAAATGCAAACTATACGCTATAACATTTTATATTATGTTATGTTTTACAATAAATTCAAAAAATGAAATTAGATGTTCTAATAGGTATTTAGTTCTTATAGGTATTTAGTAAAATAATATAGTGGAGATGAATTCTTACCTTAGATAATTCATTGAAACATGCAAGTAATACATCCTCACTTGTGTTTTTCACATTTTCTTTATTACACTATTTTTTGAAGTCATCGTCCATTTTATTATAAATCTGACTTGATTTAGCTCGCAATAAATTTGAAATAAAATTATTTGCTTCTTGTACAATATGTGGTGGATCCATAACTTACACAACCTGACCAGAAATAAACTTCTGTTTATAAGTTTTGGTGTTTTGAAACAACAGCTGATTATAATGGCCGGTGTGACTGGTGTACCAACCTAACCCTGAACTTTTTCAGTACAAAACCTACATTATTTAGACGAATTAGGTCGTCATCTTTTTACTTTACTACCTAGGGAGGCATAAAGTTAACTCTTTGACTCATTTTCTAAAACACAGGGAGAAAAGATGTACTTTAGACCTAAATAATTGAGCTAAAAGCACACGTATCTGTACCAGCTGGAGATAAAGGTTATTATTAAGTCGAATTAGAGAGAAATTATGCAATAGAAATCTAAAAGTTCTCAGAAATACGGTAAACGAGGAAAGAGTTTTATAATAGTTAGATATAATCTAGCTATTCAATAAAAAATATAAAAATATTAAGAGCCTTGATATGTACATTGAATTATGATAAACATAAACTGATAGAATAAATTCAAATTATCTAACAATAAATGTAAACGTTTTGATGGACTTAATGGCGAAAAAGAACTAAACAAACTACTAAAGCGAAACTTAAGAGAAACATCAGCTGAATAATTTACAACTATTTACATTAGATATTGTATTCTAGATATTACGAAGTCTTCTAGTGGATACCGGCATGAGCATGACAATCTTGAACTCGAAGACACTTCCAGCTGAGAAGATCTTACCAACAACTTGGGCATTACGGACTGCCACGAGACAGGCAGCCAAGGTCTACGGGGAGACAAATGCCACCTTCCACATCGGGGGCCAACATCTGAAGCACCGCGCTCTCGTGGCAGATATAGATGAGGATGTCATACTGGGCATGGACTTTATGATCGCATACGGGATCAAACTGGATATGTCGAGAGGTGTGATGACGCTGGGAGACGAGGAAGTCATACTTCGGCAGGAGAAGGACTTCAGCGCACGAGTGCTGCTACCAGAAGACACCACTTTACCTGCACGGAGTCAAATCCTGACGCATGGGACTGTCGAAGGGCATTTACCGGAGGGTCAATGTGTACTACATGAACCCGGAAGGCACGAAGAACAAGAGATCGGACGCGGCGTACTGGTTGCTAAGTCTCTCATCAAGATGGGACCTACCACTCCAATTCGGCTAATGAACCTGAACAGCTTCCCGGTAACGCTGAAGAAAGGAACACCGGTCGGGGAGTGTACAACCGCTACTTCAGTGGTTCGTCAGCTGCAACGTCGTCCCACCGAGCTGCGAGGACTGCCAGAAGAACTAAAAGGATTTGTTAACGAATCATGCCGCTTCCTTTCACCTGAACAGAGCGAGGAAGTGGAGAACATGATTATCCGATGGCATGACGTCTTCGAGATCGGACCAGTACCACGGGGCAGAACGGATATCGTCCAGCACAGGATTGACACCGGGGATGCGAAGCCCATCCGACAGGTCCCCCGGAGGCTGCCGTTAGCCAAACGGGAGGACGCCGAGAAGATCATAAAGGAGATGGCGGCTGATGGTGTCATTGAGCCTTCGAGTAGCCCCTGGATGTCTCCTGTCGTATTGGTGAAGAAGAAAGACCGCACAACGAGGTTCTGCGTAGACTACCGTCTTCTGAACAACGTCACCAAGAAGGACAGTTATCCGCTTCCCAGGATTGACGATACGCTGGACACCCTGGAGGGGTGTGAACTTTTCTCTACCTTGGATCTCCGCAGTGGATATTGGCAGGTTGGATTGGCACCTGAAGATAAAGAGAAGACGGCGTTTTCAATTGGCACTGGGCTCTGGCAGTTTACAGTAATGCCGTTCGGTCTTTGCAATGCTCCTGCCACATTCGAGAGGCTGATGGAAAATGTGTTAAGAGGTCTCTCTTGGGAGGTATGCCTGGTGTACCTAGATGACATCATTGTACTGGGAAAGTCCTTCGCTCACCATCTGAAGAATCTGGAGAAGGTCTTCGAACGACTGCGTGCAGCGAACCTAAAGTTGAACCCGAAGAAGTGTAATCTCTTCCGAAGGCAAGTCAACTACCTTGGGCATATTGTGTCAGATAACGGAGTTGCTGTCGACCCAGAGAAGATAGCAGCGATCACCGACTGGCCGGTACCTCCAGATAAGCACCAGGTGAGAAGTATTCTCGGGCTCTGCACCTATTACCGGAGGTACGTGAAAGGATTTGCTAACATCGCAAAACCTCTTACCAGGCTAACCGAGGAGAAAAGGACTTTCCATTGGGATCACGAGTGCCAGGCATCCTTCGAGGAGCTGAAGAGCAAATTGAGTAGTGCTCCTATTCTGAGCTATCCACGTCCCGAGGGCAAGTTCATACTTGACACAGATGCCAGCAACATCTTCATTGGAAGTGTCCTCTCTCAGCTCCAAGACCGAGAAGAAAGGGTGATTGGATATTTCAGCAAAGCACTCTCAGCTCCGGAACGCAACTACTGTGTCACAAGGAAAGAGCTTCTGGCAGTAGTAAAATCCATAGAGCACTTCCATAAATATCTATACGGAAGAAGGTTATTGGTGAGAACGGACCACGCGGCTCTAATGTGGCTGCGGCGATTCAAGTCACCAGAGGGACAAGTGGCGAGGTGGATCAAGCGCCTTCAAGAGTAAGACTTCGAATCTGCTCATCGTTCTGGAACAAGTCACAGAAATGCGGATGCGCTGTCAAGAAGACCTTGTGATGAAGGCTGCAAGCATTGTTCTCGACAAGAAGAGAAGCAGGCAACTGTGTTGAGGACTACAGTTGTCATCGATAGTTGGCAGGACGCAGAGGTGTCAAAGGAACAGGACGAGGACCCGGACTTGAAGCAAATAAAACAATGGAAAGTATCGGGTCTAGGGAGACCTACCTGGCAGGATGTTGCTCCAATGTCGAAGAATGTAAAAACGTACTGGGCCCAATGGAACTCCATTTTAGTGGACAACGGGCTGCTGAAACGGGCATTGGAGAACGCGGAAGGAGATCAGCGTAGGCTACAGCTCATCGTTCCAAGGAATGAAGTGCCCGAAGTGCTTAGGGAACTACATGACGGTGTAACTGGCGGCCATCTTAGAGTTCACCGTACATTGGAAAAAGCTCGTGAACGCTTTTACTGGGCAAACCTTAAGGACGATGTGTTGGACTGGTGCAGGCGTTGTGCGACTTGCGCGGCTTCTAACGGACCAACAAGAAGAAAGAGGGCCCCTATGAAGCAGTACAACGTGGGAGCACCGTTCGAGAGGATAGCGATCGACATCGCTGGCCCTTTCCCTGTGAGGGACGAAGGTAACCGATATATTCTCGTGACCATGGACTATTTTTCTAAGTGGGTGGAAACTTATGCCCTTCCGAATCAAGAGGCAGTCACCGTTGCAGACGTGCTTGTGAAGCAGCTCGTCAGCCGTTTTGGAGTACCCATGGAACTTCACGCTGACCAGGGAAGAAACTTTGAGTCTGCAGTCCTCTCCGGGATGTGCGAAGCACTGGGAATACGGAAGACGAGGACGACACCTCTTCACCCTCAATCGGATGGCATGGTAGAGCGCATGAACAGGACAATGGGTCGATATTTGTCTAAGGTGGTCTCCGACCATCAGCGAGACTGGGACCAGTATCTTCACCTATTCCTGTTAGCCTACCGCAGTTCAATCCATGAAGCAACGGGGCAAACACCCGCAAATGTGGTGTTCGGCCGAGAACTTCGTTTGCCTTGTGATCTGAAATTCGGGTTCAAGCCTAATGAGGAAGTTGCTGGAGAGGAGTACGTCACGAATCTACGGAAGCGGATGGATAACATCCACGAGAAGGTTCGTGCAAACATCCAGGGAGCCAGTGACAAAAATGAAGGAGCGTTACGACATCAGGGCAGAGAAAGGTGGATTCCAACCTGGAGATTTGGTCTGGCTACATGATCCTCGAAGAAGGTGAGGCTACTCACCTAAACTTCAGAACTCCTGGGATGGCCCGTTTGAGATCCTCAATAGGATAAACGACGTCATCTATAGGATCAGAAAGCAGCCAAAAGGAAAACCCAGGGTAGTCCATTTTAATAGACTGGTCCCATACAAAGGAGACCATGGCCCGACAAAAGACCAGCAAGTCAGGTACCTCAACAACGTGGAGACCAGTAAGGTATCAGTTGCACAACCTAAGGTACAAGGTTCCCGTGGAGTAACTCAGACAGTATACAGAGATATCTTCTCGTTACCCGCGGACTATTCTCTGGCCCATTGTGTCGCCGAAGATCTGAGGACTTCCCGAGGGATTGCAACGGTCTTCAGGAAGAAGTTTGCTGGAACTAAGGAACTGGAACGCCAAGGACCAAGCGTCGGGAAAGCACTCCACCATACGCACGAAGGACGACACCTGTTCTACTTAGTTACCAAGTGTGCTACTGATCAGAAGCCCACATATGACGCACTGCGGCGAAGCCTCGATGACCTGCGGAGTAAGCTTCTGAGACCAAGCTTGCGATCCCTAGGTTGGGCTGTGGATATGACGGCCTGGATTGGAAGGTTGTCAGGAACATGCTTGAACAGATATTCGCCAACTCTGGAGTTGCCATATTGGTGTGCACGTTCAACCCCTGGAAAGGAAATGCGTCTCCATCGAGGGAAGCTCATAACCGCCCGATTTCTCCGGACTATGCTCTGGGGCAGAGCACTTTTAAGGAGGGGGCAGTGTTACGGTCAGAGCGGGAAGGCGGACCGGCTGAGAGGATTGGGCAAACAATGGGATTAAGCGGAAGGGATTATAGAATGGCGTAGAGCCTACTGGATCGGGCTAGGCGGTTCTCGGTCTTGTTCCGAGAAATGCCCCACCCCGACCTACCTTGCCTATATAAAAAGGCCAGCTGTTCGGCCGCCCAGTCAGTAATAAGGCAGTCAGTAATAAGCCAGTAGTAATAAGCAGTCGTTAACTAGTGATAGTGCGTGTGAGTTACAGTGAGTTAGTATCAGTCTGTAATAAGTGCTTAGTGAGCAACAGTGACAATTAGTGGCCGTGTAATAAGTGTAATAAACTGTGGGTCAGTTTGTCATATTTGGAGAGTCTTACGGTCGGTGGACTTTAGTTAGCGAACTGTAAGTGATAATTTGTAATTGTAAACTATAGTGTAATATTATTGTATTTGTACGAATTTATATATAAATAGTTTAGTTATTTAGTATTACCAATATCTTATATTGTTTGTATATTATTTTAAAAATTAGATAACATTTAGTAGAATATTGTTATTGTAAATTGATATTAGTTTAATAATTTAATTGTTTTAAATAATCTCATTATATTCTTTTTAATTTGTTAATAAATATTAGATTCTTGAATTAAGTAAATGTTTAGTCCATTTTACACCCAGTAGCCCGTAACACTATTCTTTCATGACAAGCCCCATCCACACACACTTGAATCCGCTAGTCTCTCAACTCTCTTCCTATACTATTCTTGATAACCCTCCGAGGCGTCTGAAAAGAAGACGCAGTCAATCCTTAACTGTTGCCTATTAAATAAATGAATGTTCTGAAACAGTGTGCTGGTTATCTTAAGTTTAATCAAGACAACAACTTTACAACTTTTTTTGTTTAGATGATGAAAGAATGTATAGAGTTTTTTATACAACACGAAATCGCCCTGGAGAATATGAAAAAAGCAGAAGAAGAGGTAATGAGGATTCCAAATTTACATTTGGATATTACTTGTCAATAAATAATAAATGATATATTTAACATTATTTAAAGAGCGAAATTAAGGAAAATTTAATATATCGCCATGGAACACCACACACACACACACACACACACACACACACACACACACACACACACACTCACACACACACAAACGCGCGCGCGCGCAAACACACACACGCGCGCGCGCACACACACACACACA
Source organism: Troilus luridus (assembly GCA_964056705.1). NCBI lineage: Eukaryota > Metazoa > Arthropoda > Insecta > Hemiptera > Pentatomidae > Troilus > Troilus luridus. Next base: position 81,378 of record CAXKTH010000132.1, read on the forward strand.
CACACACACACACACACACACACAGACAGACACAAACACACACACATACACACATATATATGTAAACTTGACACGAAACCCCTGAATAAACGAATGGGAAAGACATGGCGATATTTTAGTAGATTGCAGAACTGTTCATTACCATTTATTTGAATCGACTGGAGAGATGACAAATAAAAACAGGTGTTAACGATGATTAAGCTGGTGTTGAAGAAAACAAGTTTATATTGATAGGAGATATAGCAGTTTTAGTAAACTTAAAAATTTTAAAAAATTGCATAGCATTGCATGTAATGAAACATATGATCAGATAAGCGAATTAGTAAAACAATCTAACAAAAAACTTCGGTGAACAGGGACTTCACATCGAAGCTGACCAGTATATCTTGAGGGTTAATTTTTATTGTGGCGATTTTCCTCACAAAATCGTTTGAGTCCTTTATATGGTGCTCAGTGTTACCGATAAGCAGTTTTATTTTTTACTGACGTATTTAGCTGCTTCGTATGTTGCCGAACCAATGCAATGCACTATTGGACGTAGAGGTATTCCTTCCTTGTGCATTTTGGGGAGAGCGTAGATTCTGGGAGGTATCGGGTCAGGCCTGCTCAAGCTTCTCACTGTTTCTACTTGTTGTTTTTTCCATTTTTCTGTTTATCATTCCAGTCGGGTCTTCTTTTAATTCCTCGTAAGAACCATTATTCAGTACTTCCTCCATTTTCTTGATATAGTCTACCTTTTTCATTATGACTACTGTTGCCCTTATCCGCTGGTAATACTAATAGGTCATCCCGTTTCTTCAATGCCTTTAAAGTTCTTCAGTACTTTAGCTATGTTCTCTGTTGTGCCTTTTACATATGGGATCGCTGCTCTCTCAATTTCTTCTCTTCTTTCTTCTGTTGTGTGTGGGCCTGCCTTTTGGGCTTTCTTGAATTCTCTCTTTTTTATTTCTTCTTGATACCCATTTTTCATGAGAGCTTTCTTTAAATGTCTGTGCTCTTTCTTCAAACACACTGGCTATGAAATCCTAATGGCTCTTGTAATCAACGTTCTGATGACCCCATGTTTCTGAGCAGGGTGGTTATGTGAGCCTCCATTCAAGTATCGGTCAGTATGGGTCGGTTTTCTGTATACCGAGTATCCCAAACGGTTATCTTTCTTTTCAACTTTTACATCTAGGAATGGGATGCTTTCTTCATCTTCAACTTCCATCGTAAATTGAATGTTCCTGTGTCTCCCGTTTAAGTGGTTCAAGAAATCATTTAAAGTTTCCATCCCATGTGGCCAAATTACGAAGGTGTCCCCGTATCAGAACCAGTGAGACGGCTTTAAGCATGAAGTTTTTAATGTTTCTTGTTCGAAATTCTCCATAAACAGTTCTGCGACGAGTGGACTTAATGGCGATCCCATACTCGCACCTTAAATCTGCTTATAATATTTTCCGTTAAAAAGAAAATACGACGATGTCAAACACAGTTCAGCCAGTTCTGCGTCTGCTTTACTGAGTGCTTTTTCTATAAGTGGTAGAGTATCTTTAATAGGTAATTTGGTGAACAGGGACTTCACATCGAAGCTGACCAGTATATCTTGAGGGTTAATTTTTATTGTGGCGATTTTCCTCACAAAATCGTTTGAGTCCTTTATATGGTGCTCAGTGTTACCGATAAGCAGTTTTATTTTTTACTGACGTATTTAGCTGCTTCGTATGTTGCCGAACCAATGCAATCCACTATTGGAGGTAGAGGTATCCTTCCTTGTGCATTATCGGGAGAGCGTAGATTCTGGGAGGTATCAGACCTGCTCAAGCTTCTCACTGTTTCTACTTGGTTGTTTTTTCCATTTTTCTGTTTATCATTCCAGTCGGGTCTTCTTTTAATTCCTAGTAAGAACCATCATTCAGTACTTCCTCCATTTTCTTGATATAGTCTACCTTTTTCATTATGACTGTACTGTTGCCCTTATCCGCTGGTAATACTAACAGGTCATCCCGTTTCTTCAATGCCTTTAAGGCTTTTTCTTCTTTAACAGTTAGATTATACTTGGGCGGGTTGGTTTTTCTCAAAATTCTTGATACCTCCCACGAATCTCTTCCGCAATCTTCTCATCTAATTTTCCCCACGGTAGCTTCTACTCCACTTATTATCTTATCTACTGGTATCTTCTTAGGAGCGTTAGCGAAGTTCTGTCCCTTTTCCAATACCTTTAAAGTGTCCTCCGAGCATAATAGCACTTTAAAGAGAAGAGAAGAAATTAAGAGAGCAGCGATCCCATATGTAAAAGGCACAACAGAGAAAATAGCTAAAGTACTGAAGAAGTTTAATATAGGAACAATATACCCCACAGATAGGAAGATAGGTCAGATTTTGCCGAATCCAAAAGACAACTTAGGTATTATGAAATAAAAAAGCACTTTATACGTTTGACCATTATATTAAATTAATAACACTTATAATTGAACATTAAACATTAAGTAAGGTTAAGTTAGAGTATGAGCCTAACAACAACTGCTGCAATCTTCTGGCCAGGGCTGGTTGCCATGGATACTCCCAGTGCTGACTGTATTAGGAATATGACAGTCTCCCCTCCTAATAAGAAATCACTCACAAGATACCCGGTATAGTACCGGATCCCCATAACGTTCAATAGGTCTATGAGTGCGGACAGGGCGAGAGAAATGTAGTGGAGGCGGACTTAGTTGAACAGGAGATTGAGCACTGGTCTCAGCTTGAGGGACTTGAGGTACACTATAGAGTTGTGGTGGGGCTGGATCAAATGTCACTGTCTTCTTTTGAACTAATGAAGAATGAAGTTGATTAATATGTCGTTTGATAATTCTTCCAGAATCTAGTTTCACAAGATAATGTCGAGTTCCCAGTTTCTTGAGAATTTCACCAAAGTGCCAGATTGGTGAATTATTGACATAGACTCTTACTTGGACTCTCTCCCCCTCGAATAGTGAACGGATGTGTGATGGTTTACTTGTGGGCTGTAGATGATAAGGAAACAAAGAGTCAAGTCGTATCCTCATCTTCCTATGTAGGTACAATTCAGCAGGTGTATGAATAGAATGATTTTGATGTGAAGAATAAGAACGAGTAGGGTTACTCGCAGTTTTCTTATCGATGCGTTGAAGTTCAATTCCAAGTCCACGTATCCATTGTCTACCAAGTAGTGCATCATGACCGTCAGGTACGATATGTAAGTCACCTGTTATTTGTTTACCTTCATATTGAATATTTAGAGTAACTTTCCCAAGTGGTTTGACAATGTTCCCAGTGTATGATCTGAAAGCTAAGGATGATGGTTGAATAGGAATGTTTAGGTTGAGCATATTAAATTCATTCTCAGAAAGAAGTGAATACTTGGCACCTGAATCCACCTCAAATGTTTTTTGTGACCCATTCAAGAGAACAGTAATCGTGTATTTATCACTGTCGGTATTAATTTCATACAGGTCAATAATTTCACAATTTTGAATATGTACCAAATCAATTTTGTCAATACCATATGTAAATGAAGAAGTAGAAGGTTCGTGTTGAACATTTGAATTTTCATTTTCATTTTGAATTGAATTTGTATTTTTATTTATCTTAGTTTGAATACAAACTTTAGAAATATGACCAGTTTTGTTGCAAAAATTACATTTTAATTTAAGTCTATCAAGACGACAATCAGGTGATAAGTGGTCATTTCTCCCACAACGTAAGCAACAATTATCTAAACCTAAAGATTTTAAATTGACATAATGTGAGTTTCTAGCTCCTGAGTTAGACTTATTGTACAATTTATAAGACTCACGTGACCTTGGGCTGTTGCGGTAGGTAGGGCGGCTGGACGTTTTGTGAATATCCAGGGTTTCGAACTGAGGACTAGAAGTTGTGCTGCTGGTTGACGCTGCTGCTAATTCCTTACATTCAATCCGGGAAGCTTCAAGAGATGTTGCTTTTTCCACAATTTTGTTGAACGATGTTTCATTTGATTGTAGTAGTTGTTCTCGGATCCAATTGTCTTTAAGCCCTCTAATAAATTGTGCACGAAGGAAAATATCAGCAATGGAGAGAGATTTCTCACAAGGACAGGTAACATTGAATTCACAGTCGATAATGTCACGTTGTAGAGATGCAACATACTGTGGAATATTCTCATTATCATTTTGATATATGTTAAGGAAATAATGTTGTGATACTACCGTGCTCTTTTTTGGTAACAACATTTGTTTAAGAGACGAGACCAAATCAGTGTATGGCAGTTTGTTGACCAGCTTATGTGGACCCAATAGTGCTGCCAGATTATTATAATGTTCTGACCCAATGGATGCGCACAGGAGTTGTGCTTTTTTCTCAGTCGTAACATTTTTCAGAGAGCAATAGTTTTGAAATCTCTCCAAATAATTTGTAAATTTTTCTCTCTCTGCATCAAAACGTTCAAAAGGATTTAGACTAGAACTAGGGTTACTTTCCTGTGTAGATTGCTGGATAGATGAAATCAAATTTGACATGGTGGCATTGAAGTTCTTCATAAATTCCTTGAATTGTTTTGGATCCATCTTGTATCGTATTTATCAGCAGGACTTGAATGAAATTATGACAAAAAAAACTTTTACTTTTTTACCTCGTCGCCAACTATTATGAAATAAAAAAGCACTTTATACGTTTGACCATTATATTAAATTAATAACACTTATAATTGAACATTAAACATTAAGTAAGGTTAAGTTAGAGTATGAGCCTAACAACAACTGCTGCAATCTTCTGGCCAGGGCTGGTTGCCATGGATACTCCCAGTGCTGACTGTATTAGGAATATGACATTAGGACTAAGGACATCTGGGATATACAGCATTCCATTCTCCTGTGGTAAGGAATACATTGGACAAACGGGAAGGCTGATATCCACAAGACTGACAGAACACATTAAAAGTGTGAAGAAAATGGACAGCAAAACATCGGCTTTGGCAGAACATTTCACTACTACTAACCAAGCCATAGAATTTGATAAAATCAGAGTAGTCAAGAAATTTAGCAAGGCCGCAGAAAGGAAGATACTGGAAGCAATAGAAATTGTTAAACACCCGGAAAACTTCAACAGGGAGGACGGGTACAAATTAAGTAAACTATGGCTCCCTAACATAGAACAGAAGGAAGACAATCAACAAGAACAACAAATCAACCTAGCAGCGACAATCAAGCCGAACTCCAGCCAATCAGAGCCCAAGCAATCAGAAACCAGCCAATCACACGCATGGAAAAGCAGACTCCGACCCCGGACACGAAAAAAACCCGATCGACTAACGGAAGGAACCGATGAATCACGAGTGGACCCGAGTGGCTACTATATGACGCCGCGGGTAAGCTGGACATCTTCAGTCTCAATTAAGCCTTGAGGAAGTCAGCAGCATATCTGGCCAAACGTTGGCAGAAAATTCACCGACACGGTCTAAACCAGAAGAAACAACTGAAGTTTTTTGTATAAATAGTGGCCGTGGAAACTTGAAAGAGTATCCATAGTAATTCAAAATTATCAGAAATATGGGTAATATTTGTTGGGATGGTTGAAAGTACATCTTTCATTAAATATGAGTGTTAAATTGTAAAAATAATATTAATATTATTAATAGATTGGCGCTACAACACGTTGACGCGTCCAGGCCTCCTCAACCAGCAGCCGCCATAAGTCTCTGTCCCGCGCTGCTGCCATCCAGTTGCAGATTCCCAGGCTTCTTGCATCCGCAGCCACACAGTCAATCCATCGTAGTCGGGGACGGCCAATTCTCCTCCGCCCACGGATGATCCCCGTCAGTAGTCTTTTTGGAGCCTCCTCGTCGTCCACCCTGGCCACATGGCCAGCCCATCTCAGGCGGTATCGTTTGATTAGAGTCACAATGTCAGCCTCCCCATAAAGGACATAAACTTTTTCGTTTGTCCTCCGTTTCCATTATCCACCAACTAACACCGGCTCAAAAATCCTTCGCAGGATCCTGCGCTCAAATATGGCTAAATCCTTGTAAGCATGTTTGGCCATTGTGCAGGTCCGAGCTCCGTATGTAAGGACTGGGCGAATCAAGGTTTTATACAAAATGATTTTTGTCTTCTACTTTTGAGTGACGAGGAAGAGGATGACATAAAATAAAATACAGTTCAAGCTATCAAAAAATCTAAAATTCCACCTATAGCCCTATACAATAAGTTCAACAAACTATAAAAGCTCGGTGGAACATCTAAAAAAAAACTATAAAATGATTTCACATTAAAATACAAAGGAAATCGTATATTAATTTATACAAAAGTACACGAGAATCAGCATCATAGTAATCAACAGCAGCCGTTGACCTCAACAGATATTAATCCTCCTCAAAAGGGACAAAGAACATTTTCAGCCATCAGCCGAAAGCAGCAGCCTCGACATCAACAGATCCTTTTTTTTTTTTTTTTTCTTTTTCCCTCCCTTACCTGCCAGAATGGGATACAGGGTTTGTCTCCAGTGGGGGTACACCACTGGAGACACTACTTCGGGTTTTTTTTTGGTTTTTTCCTTTATTAGTATAAAAGACCTGGAACAATGGTGTATCCCGGTGCACGGTTGTGCACCTTAGAGTTACACCTTATCCTTGCCGTTGTTTTCTTCCTTTTCCATCCTCAGTTAAGTTGGTCCGGAGGTCTTCCCGGTGCCGGTCTTCTCCTGGTGGTCAGGAAGTGGGCTGGACCTACGGCCTTCTTCCATCCGTATACGTAATCCCTGAAACCTGCGTAGTTTTCCTCCTCCACAAGCTCAGGGAACACGTCCTCCGTAATGATATATATGCCTGTTTGCGTGGATAACCTCGCGCGCAGGGCGTCGTATGCGGTGCATGATGCTACTACATGCTCGACAGTTTCCGGAACTCCACAGCTGGGGCAGTTCGGGTCCAGGTCATATCCATGCTGGTTTAACTTCCATCTGAACCTGCCGTGCCCCGTGAGGATCTGCGACCTCCAGTAATGAGGAAGAACCCACTTGGCTCTTAATCTTGACTCGACGGTGGGGAAGTACTTCCTAAGGGTACTCCCTTTTCCAGTTGTCACCCACCTTCTATTCCACTCCGCCAGTGAGTCCTTCCTGAGCTCTTCTTGCCATTTGTTCGGGTTTTCCCGGATCCTCTCCTGGATTCGGTCCGGAAGAGCTGCCAAGCCTCTTCTCTTAACCTCGTGCTTAGTAGCATCTTCACCAAGCAGGAGGTCAACAGGCATACCTCCCGCCAGGATCTGCACCGCCTCGTGGGAAGTTGTCCGATACACCCTGGTCACTCGTAGCAGAGCCGTTCTCTGTGACGTTGCCAGTTTTCTTCTTTGCTGCTGTGAGAGGTTCACGCCCCAGAAGGGCGACGCATACCTCAGGATACCCAAGGTGACTCCTTTGTAGATAGTCATACTGACTGGGTACCTGAGGCCCCAAAAGGCTCCACCAATCCGACTAAGGCCGTTCATTGTCCAGCTTACCCTTGTCGCCAGTTGGTCCAAGTGAGGTGTCACATCCAGCTTCCTTCCTAACCCTACTCCGAGGTAAGTGACCACCTCACTTGCCCTGATCCTTGCCTGATTTACTTGGAATGTGATAGGATGAGCCCTATCCGTTTTTCCGCGCAATAGAACGGCCTGTGTCTTGGCGGCTGCCATCCTCAGCGTCTTCCTCTCACACCAGGCACCTAGCAAGCTGGCACATCTCTCAGCTTCCACTGAGATCCCTGCTCTGCTGTTCGCTCGGCCACCACACACTGTCGAAGGCGGATGATATGTCAAAGAGGACTAGCATGACATACTTCTCCGCTCTCGCTTCAGCGTCATTACGTACCTGCTGCAGCGTGTCAGCGGTTCCCCTGCCTTTGGTCGATCCATACTGCCGTGGGTGACCAGCCCTGCTGAGTGTGGGTCGCAGGCTGGTCATTATGAGGCCCTCCAGTACTTTGACAGATGAACCGCCGGATCATCTCCTCCTCCTGGGAGTCCTGACTAGGGTCGTCCCTGGGGTGTGCTTCTGATGAAGATCTAGGCGGCCTCCTCCATGGAGACCGCTCTTTCCTCCCCAATCCTCAGGGCCGCTATCGTATGCATGGGCGACAGCTTGCCCAAGGCGATCCTGAACGGTATACCCCAGGGATTCTTCTTCGTCTCCTCTGTTACGAATTCCTCCCAGGATTTCCTCTTTTCCGTACGGACCACGTTCCGGTAGGTAGCCAACCTGCGCCTATACTCATCCCGAAGTGCGGTGCGTCTCTTTTCGCACCTCCACTTTTGGTACAGCCGACGGGTCCTGTAGAGCTGTCTCTTGAGGGTAGTTAGGCCCGGCGTCCGCCATGGGACCGGTTTTCTCATTGTAGTCTTTCTCCGGAGGGATCGCTCCGCCGCGTCCCGGATGATGTCGGTAGGTCGACCAACCTCAGCATCAATTGACCCGTCTTGATCCGACATCATCCGCTTCCAGTCGTCGTCGACGAGCAACCCCTCCAGGTGGCTCTTAAAGGAGGTCCAGTTCGCTCCTTTCGTCACATAGCCCTTTTCCCCACCATGGAAAGATGGTTCGTCGGCCTCATCCTTAGTGAGGCCGAAGGCTATGGCCGCGTGGTCGGAACTCGACTCTGATCTGAGGGTCCACCCCCTGACGTATCTTGCCATGGCGGGCGACGCAAGCGTCACATCAATCCAGCTGTGCCCCCTGGGCCCCCTGAAGGTTGGTGTATCAGAGGGCTCGTTGAGGACTACCAGCTGGTGACCACTGATGAACCCGCCAAGGCTCTCTCCTCACCGATCTGTTCTAGTGGACCCCCAGACCGTGTGCTCAGGCAGTCGAGGAGAGAGGACGCACGTTACTTTGGCTCCCGGGGATTATCCCCCCCCCCTTCCAGCGATTGTCACCGTTCTGTCAGAGTTCAGCCGTCAAGTAGGTAAGACCTATTTTTACTAGCTCCCGGTTTTAGTGCGCTGGAGTGTAAGTGCGAGTGTGGTTGAGGCCCGAGGGATACAAGTGCGAGTCGGGACTCCCACGGACAGGCGGTTTTTTAGGTTCATTACTGTTCATTTTTCGTGGGACGGAAAATGGACAAAAAAAACTGGTAAAAGTCTTGAAGGAAGCGACCGAAAACATCGCGGAGTGCATTCACTCGGGAGATTTTAACGCTGGTGTAGAAGATGAGATGCCCCTCTAAGGAAACCAGGAGACCTCAACGGTGGGGCATGAGAGGGAAAAACAACAGACGAGACCTGAAGGTGTAACCTCTCCAGCCCCCCCTCTCCAGCTTTTTAGAAAAGCATACAGATCCGGGTAGGCCAGGATTAAGAGTTAAACTCCCGTCTAGAGAGAGCGATCTAAATGAAGCAAAGGTGTCAGAAGGGGCCTAGGAGTGCAGCTCCGAATAAAAAAAAAGGAGACGAGGAAGGAGAAGGAGTTCTCCCTCCCATGCCGAATTTGAGGGTAGCCCAGCGGATCAGGCGCGGGCTATCCAGAGGAGTACCCTCGAATACATGGAGAGGTACAGAAGTCACATTTCCAAGGAAAAAAGGGACTTCATCAACGGGAAGGTAAACAAGCTCCGCGATATAATCCTGAGGCTTGAAGGAGAGAGGAGATTAATCCCGAAAACCGTCAACCACGTGGTCAGGGAGTTCCTCTGTACGGAGGAGCTGCATAAAATGGTTGCGGAGAAGGTAGCGGCCATAGTGGGACCTATAGTGGCAAGCGGGCTGCCAAAGCAGCAAAGAGAGGAGAAGATGACCCGCAGGCAACAAGATCCGGGTCCGTCAACGAACCCCCAGGTGCAAAAACCGGCCTCAAAGCTGGTGGAGCCGCAGTCATCCACCGGCACGCCACCGGCAGAGATGCCCCAAAGGCACAGCTCCAATGAAACAGTAAATTAACTGGAGTAAAGTAACTGGAGGACCCGCAGTTCCTCAGTCATAGCGGGTCCTTCGTGCCAGTCTCTGGGACTCCCTCACGTGTATTGGACACTCCCGGCTTCCTGCCTGGTGACTTGCATTAGGGAGCTTCTGCTTCACGCAGTTTGCGCAGGTGGGTCTCCCGGTACTTGGGGCAGTCCTTGCCTATATGCCCCAGTCCCGCACACCACCTGCACGTCACCTCCCTTTCCTTGCAAGTAGCCCGGGAGTGTCCGTATCCCTAGCACTGGAGGTACTTCAACGCGTCCAGGGTGTCCACGAATGTGAGGGACCACCATCCGCCAACGGCCTCCTCCTCGTTTCGAAGGGCGTACCTAATCTGTGGGTCCATCTCCACGACCCACGTCTTGGCAAGCCCTGTTCTGTCCCCCCTGCCGTGCAGGACACGGACTTGCCCCTCATGGACCTGGAGCTGCTTCATCTGCAGGTAAGCCTTTATCTCCTCATGAAGCTTAGACTCCGTCCATCCACAAGGTACGCCCCTTACCTCCATTTTAGGCCATCTTCGGTCGGCTTCTTTAGCCTGCAGGCCCTGATCTTTAAGTCTTTGCCAGGCCACTAATCTCTCCCCGGTCTGCCTGTCCTGGACTTTTATCAGGACCCCATCGTCTTTTGTGGCCCTTATCAGTTTCATCCCCACTCCCAGTTCCGTCGGTGACGGGAGTTGGTCTAGTATTTCGGTGGGGGTTCTCCCTTCCGCCCTAATTGTAACGAAGTACGGCGCCTTTACTTCGCTAGGCTTCGAGGGGAGTTTTTTAACTATATCCGCCATCGTTGGTGACTTATTTTCTTTCTCCTTTCGGGCCGGGATAGGGTTTGCCTTCGGCCCCTTTCCTTTCTTCTTCTTCTCCACTAGGGTATAGGGGACCTCTTCATCCTCCACCGGCCCTATCCTACCCCGTACTATTTCCAGTCCGCTATTCCCACTTGTAGAGGGCTGCGGTTCAAGCAGCTAAGGGGCCGGTTTCTGGCTTTGGGAGGTCTTTGAAGGTCCAGGCTCCTGCTGCCTTGGGATCCTCCTCTCCTCCCTCTGCCGCCTGGTCAGCCCACCAGCCACCATCGGCCCTACTATTTCGGCCACCTTCTCTGCGACCACCCGGTGAAGTTCCTCCGTGGCGAGGATCTCCCTCACCGCGTGCTTTACCACTTCCGGGATAAATTTCCTCTCCCCCTCTAGCATGAGGATGATGTCCCGTAATTTGCTAATATTTCCGTTAATGTAGTCCTTTTTCTCCTTGGAAAAAGAACTCCTAAATCTCTCGTATGTATTCGAAGATGCTCCTTTGGATAGCCCGCGCCTGATCCGCTGGGCTACCCTCGCTGTAAGCATGGGGGGGGACTCCCTCTCCTTCCTCTTCTCCTTTTTTTTGATTCGGGGCTACACTCCTGGGCCCCATCGGACTCCTTCCCCTCATAGAGGTCACTCTCACTCGTGGGGGGGAGTTTCACCCTTTGTCCTGATCTACCCGGTTCAATGAGCTTTTCTAAAAAGCTCGATATCGTGGGCAGACCTCTAGATGCGGCTGCAGGTTTCCCCCCTCCGTTGAAGTCTCTCGGTTTCCTTGGAGGGGCATCTCCTCCTCTTCACCAGCGTTAAAGTCTCCCGACTTTAAACCTAAAACGTCTTTTTTTGTCATGTCCTCCGGCATTTTGTCCAGATTTTTTTTGTCATATTTCGTTTGCCCAAATATAAGTAAATTTGAATCTAAAATATTTTATAACTTATCTCCTATCCGTGGGAGCCCCGACCCGCACTAGTGTCCCTCGGGCCTCAACCACACTCACAATAACACATCAGCGCACTTTAACAGAGAGCACGGTAAAAACGCGTCTTAGGACAATCATTTTCAAAATAGCATATTATCATCAATAGCCGAATCTACACAACAATCATTAAACCAAATCAATATTAAAAGAAATAGTAACAACAAAAATCCCTACATTCATTTTTAATTAAACTAAAGAATATGTTCAGACATAAACACCAACAATACCTAATTAAAACATTTAAAACAATTGAAATATATTTATCTAAAATAATAAACAAATTATTATTTAATCAACCTAACAAATAATGGAACGAAAAGCCCAGTAAAGTCAAAACAATCGATAAACTCTGGAGGATCCACAAAATTTTCAAAAGAGGCAAAGCATACCATCCATGATCCACCTCTCACTTATTCAAATAGTACCGAATTTTCTCCTGCTGGAAAAGCTAATCTGATAGCGGACCATTTAATAAAAATAAGTAAACAAAATAATAATTTAGTAAACAATAGCCATACCACAAGAATAAATAGACAAGTTAAAAGAAAATTAAACCAAAATAATGATATCCCCCAAAATGCACAGTGCAATTATTCTGAAATTTATAAAATTCTCAAAAAAATTAATACGAAAAAAAAACACCCGTTAATGACGCAATATTTCCAATATACTTAAAAAAGTTACCACCGGCAGGAATCACTCGACTGGTACATTTGATAAATTTAATGTTAAAACTAAAATATTACCCACAGATATGAAAATGGCAATAATTAAAGCAATTCCCAAACCTAACAAGGACAAACAACTTGTAGAAAACTACAGGCCCATTAGTTTGTTATGCGCTATAGGTAAAATAGCAAAAAAAAATAATATATCAAAGATTAAACAAATTTATTAATAAAAATAATAAAATCTTTATAAATGAAGAATTTGGATTCAAACAACAGCATTCTGCTATAGCTCAATTAGGCAGGCTGACCGACCACATTACTGAGGGGTTTAATAATAAACAACCTACGGGTATGATATTACTCGACGTGCAAAGAGCCTTCGACGGTATCTGCCATAACGGGCTCATATTCAAACTCACTCTTTACTATTTCCCTCCATACTTAATATCATTAATTAAATCTTATTTAGCAAACCGCAAAAATTAAAGTAACTGTAGAAGGGGACTCCTCGACAGTACGTCGAGTACGTACACTCACAGCCGGTCTCCCTCAGGGCGTGGTTATTTCCCCAATGCTCTACAGTATTTATATTGATGACATACCGAATACATTTAAAGTACAACAATCCCTTTTTGCAGATGGTATTGCTTTTTATACTACAAGTTATAGGACAGACACAATTACAAATAGACTGACAACAGCTCTAAAAGAAATTGAAAGATTCAACAATAAATGGAAAATTAAAATAAATCAAGATAAAACCCAAGCCATATTATTTACTAAGAGACGACCGAATAATACCCCCCAACTGAATGTAAACAGAATGCCTGTACCTTGGACAAATCAGATTAAATATTTAGGACTTAACATGGACAAAAGGTTAACTTGTGCAATAAAGCTAACATAGCTCTGTGTACTATATATCCATACTTCAATAGGAATTCAAAATTAAGCACAGAAAATAAGTTATTACTATATAAAGCCTGCTTAGGATCTATTCTAACATTTGCATGCTCAATATTTAGTTATATGTCTAAAACAAATTATAAAAAACTACAAACATTTCAAAACAAATGCCTAAGAATTGCTGGAAACTATGCATATTACACTACAGTTAAAATTATGCATACAGAATTATATATACCGTATATTAATGGATTTATCAATAAATTATGCAAAAAATTCTTTAATAAGTGTAAACACAATAAAAACCCACTTATAAAAAATATAGGGAACTACACAAAAAATAGTACAAAGCGGTACGTACATAAAAGAACAAAGCATTCATTTTTGTAGGATACCAAATTATCTTATATTATTGTTATTGTTCATGTAGATGTATATAACTTACTAAGAATGTATAGATACAATTTTTGTTTATTTTTATTATAATTTTTTTTTCCTCACTGCTGAAAGTTTTTTTGTATTTTTTTCTTTCATTGTATAAGTGATTCTTTATAGATACATTTAAGTTTTTGAGTTTGAGACTGGTCTGTTTGGTACAGCATATTACTTTTCTAAATTGTAACAAATTATATTAGAAATAAATAAAAATAAATAAACAACAAAATTCGTTTATTTATGCTGGAGTATAATTGTGTGTTCTAATGATTTAGTTCCATGAAAAATGTATTTTTTAGAAAAAAGCCAAAATCAAGGAGGGCCTTATGTATGTGCATATTGCAATGCTTATATACAAATATTTGGCCCAAGACACCTTGGATTTTGATAAACGTGTGGACGAATTGACGAGCACAATAGTTTCTAAATCGTTAAAAATTTTATCCGCAGATGTAAGTATCAAACCACTCCAGGTTGTTTCTTTATTTACTTTACTTATACGAAAAGAATGACTGCCTATTCAGTATTAGAATTGGAACTTGAACAGTTATGACATTTTCTCGATCTACTAAAAATGAATGAAAAAATGAATGATAAAACAATAGTTCCCTTTTTGACTTCTGGGGATCGAGCATTCCATTTTTCACGAGTTTGAAGATACTCTGCATACTGCAAATATTCAAGTGTCCAGCACTTCCAAAATCTTGAACTATTTTATCCAAAAGCTGATAACTAGAAAGTCTACTATCTTGAATTTCGGAAAAGTGTTATGCGGGTAGATATGTGAGGGGTTTTTGAAAAAGAAAATGCGCGGGAGTAAAAGCTGTAGGTTCCGAAGTATTTAGCTTAATATTGACAACGGACGAGAGTTTCTGATAAAACCGTTGTCATCTCTTCGTATGAAAGAATCTGCCTCCCCACTATACTCTGCACAGATGGGTTTTGACACGTTTAACATTCGCCTCCCAAAACCCACCAAAATGTGGAGCTGATGGAGGGTTTAATTTCCATTATATCCGTCTGTTGGAGAGTTCAATATTTAATGGGCGATTATACTCCTCCGAGTTAGCTAATAAAAAAATTACATCGAGTTATGCCTCAGCCCAGCAAATTTTTCCCAAGTTTCTTTGATATCTGGAGGCGGTTCCTCGTCCAATCCGATCTTTCGCGACCAAATTTTTTAAATTATTATTTTAGCGACCACGGTTATACCTAAAGGGTCAAAAATCCTGGCAGACAGAACCTCTCTTTTTGTGCATCTAGCACTTGAAACTTGGGCGAAATGAAAAATGAAATTGCCGGTTTGAGCCTTCCATTTCATGCCTAGAATTTTTATAGAAGAATCATACTCGAATTCTACCTCATCGAGATATCGGGGGTCCGTTGAACAAGATATCATTAAGCGATAAGTTGTTAGATCCTTTGGCACTGGCATCAAAAACTACACTTAAGCGCGTGGCTTTATCTGGTATTTGTGGAAAAGGGGCTCCTAGTAATAATTCGCTAACCTTCTATCCGAACGAATTTGCCGGTCGTGAATTCAATAAATAAAAAAAATAAAATAAAAAATAAAAAAACAGGTAAATTTATTCCCCAAATTTATAAATTCTACAAAAGAAAGAAAATACAAAAGTAAATAATAGATATATAATGTAAACAATAGAAAAAGAAAACAATTACAATAATAGGTATGTGCACATCTAAACCTAAAGAAATACAAACAAAAGTGATTTAAAAGTAGATAATAATTATGAGCAAAAAAAAAAACGAGAATGCAATAAACACTTGCAATTAATTGGGTTTACAAACAAATTTAAAATTAACTATTTAATAAACAAAATGAGTTTAAAAACAAAAGCAATATCTTGAAAGTCAGTGAATAAATAAAACTGAGCTCGTGAACAATTTGAGGCGAGTTCGTGAAGATGAGACGACAATTTCTAAATGATGAAGAGTATAAAACTAAAAGTCTCTTACCGGTGAGTCCAGGGTGAGGTGAGATTTAACATACAATTATACCGGTGAGATTGAGAAGATGAAGAAGATGGAGAGATGGCGACAATCAACGAGTAGTGTAGCGAGACGAGTCACACCTTCGAGTAGAGTAGAGTAGAGTAGCGAGACGAGTTCTATGATTCTCCAACACCAACTGTCTTGAGAGTCATCGTAGCGAGAAGAGTCACACCTTCAAAGAGTAGAGTAGCGATCCGAGTTGACGCCTTCTCCGAGACCAACTGTCATCGTAGCGAGAAGAGTCACACCTTCAAAGAGTAGGGTCGAGTAGCGATCCGAGTTGACGCCTTCTCCGAGACCAACTGTCATCGTAGCGAGAAGAGTCACACGTTCAAAGAGTAGAGTAGCGATCCGAGTTGACGCCTTCTCCGAGACCAACTGTCATCGTAGCGAGAAGAGTCACACGTTCAAAGAGTAGAGTAGCGATCCGAGTTGACGCCTTCTCCGAGACCAACTGTCATCGTAGCGAGAAGAGTCACACGTTCAAAGAGTAGAGTAGCGATCCGAGTTGACGCCTTCTCCGAGACCAACTGTCTTGAGAGTCATCGTAGCGAGAAGAGTCACACCTTCAAAGAGTAAAGTAGCGATACGAGTTAACGCCTTCTCCGAGACCAACTATCTTGAGAGTCATCGTAGCGAGAAGAGTCACACCTTCAAAGAGTAAAGTAGCGATACGAGTTAACGCCTTCTCCGAGACCAACTGTCTTACGAGTCATCTTGATCCGTCCCCTCCCCATCACATTACTCACTATTGCACCACATTACTCACTATTGCACCACATGCCCCAAAACACAATGTGAAATTAAATTACTATTTGAATTATATAAACCAAAATTATACCTAGTTTTAATTAATAAAATATCCATTTGAAAGAAACAAAAAAAAATTAAAATTAATTAAAAAAAATAGCTATTGATACCCGACATACCGCCCACCAAATTTGAGTACAAATTTCCCAGGTATAGTAATAAACTAGGAGGGTAACAAGGCAGCCGCCTTACGGCGAGAAGATTCACGGATTGAGAATGAACCAGCGAAATCAATTCCAACATTTATAAAAGGTCGCCCTTGTTCGAATCTTGAGGATGGCAAATTTCCCATGAACGGTGTATAGGGTTTGACTTTCAAGCGATGGCATTTCAGACAGCGATGAATTCGAGTGCGTATAAGACGTCTTGCAGAAATAATCCAACAACGCTGACGTAGTAAGGAATGTAGTAGCTGATGACCAGCATGTAGGTACGTGATATGGAAATGGTCGACGAGTAGTTCTACAAACCGTGATTTGTAGGGTAGTAACACTGGATGTTTAGCATCATAAGATAAAGGTGCATTGCTAAGGCGACCGCCCACCCTGAACACTCCACGAGAATCGATGAAAATGGATAAAGATTTCAACGATGTTACAAGAGAAGTTTCGGAGATTGCAGAGGGGAAGTGATGTCCTTGCACTAATTTTATCAATGTTTGGGTAGCCTGACGAAGTTCTTCTAAACTTAATTGACCTTTCCTATTGGTTGAATGACGACGAGAGTTCACAATAAAACGTTGTACTAAGGCAAATACCCTAATTAATTTAGAATAGGATGAGAATTTTTCATAACTGGGTCTCGTTTGAATTTCGTTTTTACGTTTTTAAAACGTTTTAAGGCCATGTACTTGGAGCTTTCTAAATTAGGCGGTTCCTTTTTAAAGGGTAAACGGACCGTGTATCTACCAGAGGTTGTTCGATAGTGTGTCTTTCTAAAATGATCTTCACTCTTTAAATCAAGCGGGTTGATTCTCGAAACATTATTTATCTTTTCGATTTCCCAAAAACGAGTAAACAGCTGTGATAAATCCTGAGGTTCAGACGAAGGAACAGAATTGGCGAGCAAGGTAGAGCTATAAGTACAAGGAGTTGAAGTTGAAACAGGTCCTAACAAAATCCATCCAAGAGAGGTTTTCATAGCATTGGGGATTCCATGAGCCGATTTTATATAAATTTAATAACAAACAAAAAAAAAGTACTGATTACAAAAGGGAAAACAAACAACAAATTTTGCAAAAGGGAAAAATCAAAATCGAATATTAACAACAAATTTTTACTGAAATCACAATATCCCAGCCCGGAGGACCAAAAAATTTGGAAGAAGGGGCTCCTAGTAATAATTCGCTAACCTTCTATCCGAACGAATTTGCCGGTCGTGAATTCAATAAATAAAAAAAATAAAATAAAAAATAAAAAAACAGGTAAATTTATTCCCCAAATTTATAAATTCTACAAAAGAAAGAAAATACAAAAGTAAATAATAGATATATAATGTAAACAATAGAAAAAGAAAACAATTACAATAATAGGTATGTGCACATCTAAACCTAAAGAAATACAAACAAAAGTGATTTAAAAGTAGATAATAATTATGAGCAAAAAAAAAACGAGAATGCAATAAACACTTGCAATTAATTGGGTTTACAAACAAATTTAAAATTAACTATTTAATAAACAAAATGAGTTTAAAAACAAAAGCAATATCTTGAAAGTCAGTGAATAAATAAAACTGAGCTCGTGAACAATTTGAGGCGAGTTCGTGAAGATGAGACGACAATTTCTAAATGATGAAGAGTATAAAACTAAAAGTCTCTTACCGGTGAGTCCAGGGTGAGGTGAGATTTAACATACAATTATACCGGTGAGATTGAGAAGATGAAGAAGATGGAGAGATGGCGACAATCAACGAGTAGTGTAGCGAGACGAGTCACACCTTCGAGTAGAGTAGAGTAGAGTAGCGAGACGAGTTCTATGATTCTCCAACACCAACTGTCTTGAGAGTCATCGTAGCGAGAAGAGTCACACCTTCAAAGAGTAGAGTAGCGATCCGAGTTGACGCCTTCTCCGAGACCAACTGTCATCGTAGCGAGAAGAGTCACACCTTCAAAGAGTAGGGTCGAGTAGCGATCCGAGTTGACGCCTTCTCCGAGACCAACTGTCATCGTAGCGAGAAGAGTCACACGTTCAAAGAGTAGAGTAGCGATCCGAGTTGACGCCTTCTCCGAGACCAACTGTCATCGTAGCGAGAAGAGGCACACGTTCAAAGAGTAGAGTAGCGATCCGAGTTGACGCCTTCTCCGAGACCAACTGTCATCGTAGCGAGAAGAGTCACACGTTCAAAGAGTAGAGTAGCGATCCGAGTTGACGCCTTCTCCGAGACCAACTGTCTTGAGAGTCATCGTAGCGAGAAGAGTCACACCTTCAAAGAGTAAAGTAGCGATACGAGTTAACGCCTTCTCCGAGACCAACTATCTTGAGAGTCATCGTAGCGAGAAGAGTCACACCTTCAAAGAGTAAAGTAGCGATACGAGTTAACGCCTTCTCCGAGACCAACTGTCTTACGAGTCATCTTGATCCGTCCCCTCCCCATCACATTACTCACTATTGCACCACATTACTCACTATTGCACCACATGCCCCAAAACACAATGTGAAATTAAATTACTATTTGAATTATATAAACCAAAATTATACCTAGTTTTAATTAATAAAATATCCATTTGAAAGAAACAAAAAAAAATTAAAATTAATTAAAAAAAATAGCTATTGATACCCGACAGGTATTAAAACGAACAAATGCGGGAGATAATAACTATCTTCTAGCGGGCCTACTAGGAACATGTGACCTTGATCTCGGTAATCTGTCAAGGCGTGGTCTGAATTAAGTCTTTTTTCGAGTGAAAGAAACCGTTTTTAACACATTTCAGTTGAACTACCGAAGCAAGATAGGTCTTTTATTAAAAGGAAGCGCCACAGGATATCGTCCATCTTGTTCCATTTTATAAGAACTTTTGAAAATTGTTTCACACTCCTCCTCCTCATTTTCCGTAGCATTGAGGTCGGGAATTTCCACTAACGCCGAGAATATTTTTACTAAGGTTTCTAAGGCGGGCACGTCGAGTACGGAGCAAAGTGCTTAAGGGTTGGAGTGCGACCAAGGCAGAATCTTATTTTCGATTTTTCCCATAACTATATATCCGATGGTCGAATTCATGGGCTGTAAATTTTATGACTTAACGGATTCCGAACCTAACAAGAGAATAATTTTTGCGAGGGTTTCTAAATTGTTCAAACAAATTATGCGGGGTTTTCGACGAAGGCAGTTTTTCGATAATACTGTTTATAATTAGCTGCCGAATATGGTAAATCGGCACTACCTGGGCATTACGGACTGCCATGGGACAATCAGCAAAAATCTACGGGGAGACAGTTGCCGCCTTCATCATTGGGGGTCAACATGTGAAGCTGCGTGCTCTCGTTGCAGTAATTGATGAAGATGTTATAATGGGCACGGACTTGATGATCACCTACGGGATCAAGCTGGATATGGCGAGAGGTGTGATGACGCTGGGAGACGAAGAATGCATCCTTCGGCTGGGAATGGACCTCTAAGGACGAGTGATCTTACTAGATGACACCACTTTGCCTTCACGGAGCCGAATCGTGAGGTATGGGGCGGTCGAAGGACATCTACCTGCGGGTCAATGCGTAATACTGAAACCTGGAAGGCACGAGGAACAGGAGGTCGGAAGCGGCATACTGATTGGTAGCTCTCGATAGCTCTCATCAAGGTCGGGCGTACCACTCCAATATATATAAATTATTGATTATCGGAAATGATTGCCTTTCGGACATTTACATAGAATGAGTCTCCTCAATGGGTTACCATAGTAAACTTTAACCTACTTACAAAAAATGATGAAATTAATTCTAGAAGATTAGAAAAATTTAAAGATAAAAAAATTGTTGATTTCAATCCTTAACTCTTGCCTATTAAATAAATTAACGTTTTAAAACAGTGTGCTAATTATTTTAAGTTTAATCAAGACTAAAACTGCATTTTTTTTTTCAGCCAACTAATATCCCTATATATTTCCTCATCGAAAAGAGGAAAGATAAAGTAAAACAAGAGGGAATAGAAGGTGGAAACGGATATAGTTCCGATGAGTGGTCTGAAGATATGGTGCGTATACCTATTATTAAATAATAAATGATATCTTTAACATTATTTAAAGAACGAAATTAATTTTAATACAATAGCAAAATTTAATATATCCCACTGGCACCACACACATGTATATACTTAAATGAGGTAAATCTGGAAACCAAATATGTGATCATAAACAATTCTAGGAACTGTTGTGCAGGTGCAAGTTGCAGCTGGCTTACTAGTAAACAATACCACGAATTAGAATCAGCAATGTAAAAACCTATATAGGCCTTCCGACTAGGAGGAGCCCTCTCTTATTATTTCTGTAGCTCGTTACGCTGTTAGTTTTTAGTCTCATCATTTTTAATGTACATGTTTAACTTGAATAAAAGTTCTTTTTAAAAAGTGCTTAGTTTATTAAAGATATTTAACTGGCGCTCGAACACAGGGACTTGAGGGCTATTATACGAGGACATTGAAGACTTCACATAGAAGAACTGACATTCATCGAAGAATCTCAAGAATCTTCTGAAGGTACAAATAACTTATATTCATAAATTCTTCCTTCTTTGACTTCATAAACAGTTAACGTCACTGTGGAACTTTGTTCAACAAACTGCAACTGTAGTGTATAATTTGCTGATATTTTAATATCTAAACTCAAGTTGATTTATAATTTAAATAACTTTAGTTCTAAGAATACTTATTAAGTACTTTATAAGTTGCATGCACATTTTTATTGCCATTATATTTAAATGCCAATATCTGAGAGACTAAATAGCATAAGATTTGGATATTTAAACGCCATAAGCGAAGAAGAAGATAATATTGATTCTCAAATTACAAATAATCAATTAGAAATGAATCCTAACAGATTAATAACACCAGGAGAATTTAAAATTGTACCCACGTATGACGGAACTGCAAAAAATTTAAGAAAATTCGTAAACGCATTACAAAATTTACATGAACGTTTTTGTCAAAACACAAATGCCTATAAAATAGAAAATGAACAATGAAAAATGAAAGCTTATTACAGCTCAGAGTAAATTAATCGGGGAAGCCGAAGATTGTACGGATATAGCGTTTGAAGATGTTCATGAATTAATAGACTATTTAAAGAAACAATTTTATGATTCGAGAACCGTTGAAACTATTAAATACGAAATATTAACAATGCAAGCAAAACATAAAGAACATCCTGTTGATTATGTAAATCGAATAATAGAAAAACGACAGGATTTAGTAACGAAATTATTTGCTGAAAACAAAAATAATGAATTACGATATCATGATAGCGATATAGCTCACGCAGCGATTCGTAATTTACATCCGGTTCTAGAAAGACAATTTACACATATCGTTTGCAACGACATTAGAGATATTAAACTAGCTTTGAAAAATACATTTAACGCTATCGTATATCAATTATACGGAGAAAGAAATAGGATTAATAAAGAAACATATTTTAATAAACAAAAATTTAATAATTCAAATAAAATAAATAATTCTTACGAAAACAATAATAATAAACCATCGTCAAAACAATTCCGTCAACAGCATAATTTTGAAAAAATTGAAAAACCTGAAATAGTTTCCATGAGGACAGTATCCGACAGAGCTCATCATATTGATGATGATGCAATCTCACAACTAAAAAAGGAAAATCAATCTCTTAAAGATGAAATACATAATTTAACTTCGAGGTTCAATCATTTTTTATCCGACGGCTTACACAGCAACGATCCGCCTCCGTTAAACCAAACGTACGAGGAGGAGAAGTAAATTTAAAGACTAATTTTAATTCTAATAATAATATTGATACTAATTATAAGGAAACAAACGAATGTCACTTAATAGATAGTGAATTAGAAATTAAAAATGTTATTGGACTTGGGTATCCAAATAACGAAATTAGAGATAAGTTAATTCAAATTAAAACTGAAAACGGTGAAATAATAAAAAAGGATAATAAAAAGTTAAAAGCCACCGACTTAATAAAACATAAAATTATAACGCATAACGAAGTATATTTAATCGACGATAATAATAAAATAAATAATCCAATGAGTATGGATAAAGTCTTCGATAATAATGAAATCGAAAATGATGATGGAATAAAAAATATAATAAATGATAATAAAACTAACGATAATAAAGAAATAAGAAATATAAGTAATAAAGAAAAAGATGTGGAAAAGACAAGTCAGCAAAGTCTCAACTTGTCAGCTATACGAAAATTAAATCCACCGACAAGAAATTAATTTCTTCTTATTAAAAAGGATACAGAGAAATATCCTAATATTATAAAAAGACTAAAGAAAATAAATATAACGAAATTAAATAGAAATAAATTAGATATAAGAAGCAATATAAAATCACATCATATTTTATTTAGAAGTAAAACCGCGGATGTGCGCAATTACCTTCGGGGAAAGGTTAGGAAAAGATTTTAAGGTATTCATTGCCTGATAGAATGATGTACGGAATCAAACGACAGGAATTGGACTAAGGATATAAATCAGATTTAGCAAAATTAAAATTAAGATTCAATAAGTTACTATTAAAAATAATGATATTAAAATCATAGGAATAAATATTAAAAAAAAAAAATTAGAAAATAATAATAATTAAATAATTAATAATATAAATATAAAACTACACTATAAATAATAGAAATAAGTACTATAATACAATAATTTTAGTTAAAGCGTGATAATAATAAAACTATAGCTCATAAGAAGTATTAAACAACGTAAAACAGTTATATTATTCGCTTCACGAGTACTGAAAGAAATATAAATAAAATTAAAAAAAAAAAAATGTAGAAAGAATTTGAATTTGATGTTAAGGACATCGAAGGAAAAATAGATTATTTAGCGGACACATTATCGAGAAGAAATGAATTTAATGCATTAGAGAATATGGTTACGGAGTCAACAATCATTCATATGTATAGACCCTATGAGTAGACGTCAGCTGAATATGAAACTTTCCTAGAACAACTGTTACAAGGAGGGAGCAATATAACTGACTTAGACCTATTAAATCTAAATTTCAACTAACTAACACACCTCAAAGAATTATTGCAGATCAAGGAAAGGAATTTGAAAATTTATTAGTTAAAAATTTTTGTAAGGGATACGATATTGAATTACATATTACAAGTAGAAGTTATTCTAATTCTATCGGATTGCTGAATCAAACTCATTCAACATTATTGGAAATATTGAGAACGATGGAAAATAAAAAGTATAAATTTGATAAACAATTGCAAATAGCAACAATTGCATTTAATAACTCTATAAATCAGAAACTAAAACTGACCCCTAATGAAATAACAAAAAGAAGAAAAAATTCTTTGTTTCAGATGAAGAGCGTTCATCTATCGCTTCTTCTTCTAGGAGTCACCGGACTTCAAATTGAAGACATGAAAAAAACAAACGGTGTAATTCACTCTACTGTAAATAAAATAAAAGTAATTGATAACTATTTTGAGACTTACCACTATTATAATACTAAACCAATTATTGACGAAATAAATAATCTTTCTAATTTAAGGATAACTAAACCAACTAGTCTAAATAAATTAATTTTACATAATATACAAACATTAAAGAAACAAATAGAAACATTAACATTCGTACCTAAAACAAAAAGAATTAGACGCGGCTTAATTAATGGACTTGGTACAGCCATTTCTTGGATTACTGGCAATATGGATGCTACTGACAAGGAAAAATATGATTGAATTCTTCAACAATTAACTTTAAATAATCAACAAAATAATATAAACGAATTGAATTTAATTCAGACTAATAAAAAATTAATTGATAAATATGAAAATAATACAAAGCATATTAATAATAACTTTAACCAAATATCTAAGATAATACAAGAGAAAGAGGATTCATATGACTTATATATTCATACTCAACTACTTGAAAACCAAATTCCTATTATTATCAATGGAATTTTGTAAATCTGGCATAATTCATTCCAATATGTTAGCAGATATTATTGAAAATATACCTGATAATCTAACTCGAATTAGTGATAATTCCAATATTATATGGGAAAACACTAAGATATATTGTTCATTTTATAATGCAACATTTCATGTATTTGTAAGGTTACCTATCCATGAAAAAGATTATATGGGATATCTTTTAATACCAATCCCAATTAATGTAAATAATTCTTATAAACAATTAGATATTGATAACCAATTAATTATCAAACATAATGATGAATATATGTATGGAAAATGTAAATTATTAGACCATTATTATTGTTAACAATTAAAACCTATAACTAATTTGTGTACTATAAATATTATTGAAAATGCTAATCTTAATAATTGTACTTATTCTTTGTGTGAAACTAATCTTTACTTTAATGAATACTTGCGTGTCTACTTTACTATTGGAATAAGAAAAACTAATACTTGTAAAAACGATACTATATTTCTACCAGATATAGCTAAGGTTAATGTTAGCACAACTGACTGTGTACCCATATTTAACAAAACATATAAACATAATTTGTATCATGTGTATAAACCTTTATATATGAATGTTCACTTAGAAGATGTAGAAATGTTAAATATCACAATGCCTGAATTTGTAGAAATCCCTTTTATTCCTTATATTCCCGATAAACTGCTATATACCATTGTATGTATTATTATATTAATCATTGTAGGTATAAGTTATTATGTATACCATAGGAAAAAGCAAATTATACCTACAGCACCTGAATTACATGAACAAGCTGTGCAACGGCAGCTTACATATGAACCTACCGTCAGATATAAAACAATTTCAAAATACTACAAAGCTCCAGGAGTAGCTTCAGATCTTCCCCCTGGAGGACTTAAATGAGGTAAATCTGGAAACCAAATATGTGATCATAAACAATTCTAGGAACTGTTGTGCAGGTGCAAGTTGCAGCTGGCTTACTAGTAAACAATACCACGAATTAGAATCAGCAATGTAAAAACCTATATAGGCCTTCTGACTAGGAGGAGCCCTCTCTTATTATTTCTGTAGCTCGTTACGCTGTTAGTTTTTAGTCTCATCATTTTTAATGTACATGTTTAACTTGAATAAAAGTTCTTTTTAAAAAGTGCTTAGTTTATTAAAGATATTTAACTATATATATAAACTTGACACGAAACAGCCCTGAAGGACTACGCGACTATGATCCAGGGCTTTTTAAAAAAAAATTTCTTCTTAGCCTATCTTTGCTTCATGATATTACTAAAACTTTTTATCTTTCTTCCGTTTACTGGGCTATTTACGCATGAAGGGAAAAGACATGGCGATATTTTAGTAGAGCGCAGAACTGTTAATTTATCATGTATTTGAATCGACTGGAGAGGTAACCAATAAAAACAGGTGTTAACGATGATTAACCTGGTGTTGAAGAAAACAAGTATATTTTGATAGGAGATATAGCAGTTTTGCCTACCTACTTCCTCATCCTTCAATCCTATCTCACAAACAGAACTTTCCAAGTAAACCATAATAATGTCTATTCATCCCTCTTTTCCCAATCTGCTGGTGTTCCTCAAGGTAGTATACTTGGCCCAATCTTTTATACAGTTGATACAGCTGACATCCCAACTCATCCTAATACTATCCTTATCACGTATGCTGATGATACATGTGTATTATCAGTCAACACCAATCCAGTTATTGCATCCCGAAGCCTCAATATCCTGATATCACTGATCTTGAAGAATGGTGTCAAAACTGGAGAATTAAAATAAATTCTAAAAAATCGCATCAAATCACTTTTACCTTACGTCGTAAACCAATGACTTCCTGCCCTTCAGTATCCTTTAATAATACCTCACTGGTGCCTGTAGAACAGATCCGATACTTAGGGTTGCATCTTGACAAACGATTAACCTGGAATCCTCATACGAGACTGAAAAGACAAGAAACCACTCTACGTTTCAGGCTACTTCAACACTTACTAGACAAACGCTCTAAGCTCCCTATTAATTACAAAAG
Source organism: Troilus luridus (assembly GCA_964056705.1). Classification (NCBI taxonomy): domain Eukaryota; kingdom Metazoa; phylum Arthropoda; class Insecta; order Hemiptera; family Pentatomidae; genus Troilus; species Troilus luridus. The sequence continues at coordinate 108,075 of CAXKTH010000132.1, forward strand.
ACTCATCTACATGACCATCATACGACCTATTTGGACTTACGGAGTAGAGTTTTGGGGCTCCACTAAGCCATCGAATTCTTCCCGCATCCAATCCCTACAATCCAAAATCCTTCGTAAAATCCTCAATGCTCCTTATTTTGTTAACAATAAAGTCATCCATAATTACCTTAATGTCCCATTTGTTGCTTTCATAACAAACTTCATTTCCACTCAAACCCTCTAGTTTCAAACCTAGCTTCCTCTTTAATTCCCGATAATCTTTCGAGGCGTCTGAAAAGAACCTTCTTAGTTGAACTTGTGATTTGAGTACTACCAGTGGGTAGTTTCTCTTCTTGTCATTTTCACATGTCAATATGTATCGCTTAGCCTATTTAATTGATGTAAGACCCGTAGGTAACGAGATCGAATATTCAATACTAATTTATTCAAGCGGAAGTTTGACCTGCCTGGAGAGCGTCTTTTGGGATGCCAAGAGATGAAGGAAAAACAGTGATTTGAATGAAGCCAGCGAAGAGAATGGCGGATGAAAGGAGGGATTGAGTTCCACACCGTTAGTTCTGTGGGATGGAATGTAGGGATCTTGTTCTGTGGTGCTGGACAGAGGATTTAAATTGGAGGAGACTATAGATAAATGAAGGGATCTTGTTTTGTGGTGCTGGACAGAGGATTTAAATTGGAGGAGACTATAGATAAATGAAGGGTGTTGCGACTTAATGGATTGGTATAGGTAAACCCTAAGGAAATATTGTCTACGAATGGCAGGGAAGAGCCACTTTAACTCATCATAGAGATGTGACACCCGGGGTCGCCTCGGAGTACCAAGGACAAATCTTAAAGCGTAGTTAATTATTATTTTTAAGCGGGCCTCCAACATTTTCCAAAGGCCCCGGTACACCACGCTACTGTAGTCAAAGTGGGGGAAGATGAGGGATGATACGAGAAGCTTCCGGGTTGATTGTGTAAGGAGATGCCGAGATTCTTGAAATAATTTCAGGGAACTAATTGATCATTGGGATATTTGGGTGACCTGGAGTTTCCAGGAAAGGTTTTGGTCGATGGTAGTACCTAGGTTTTTAACGGAGGAGTTGAATCTGATAGGGTGCTCGTTTAGGAATAATGATGGGAGGGTGGGGATAGTTGTAAGAAGGGGGTTGGACCCTAGAACAATAGCTTTGGTTTTCATTGCGTTCAATTCCAGTTTGTTCACCTTTGCCCTGACACTGATCCTATCTAGGTCTTGCTGAATACTGGCGAACACGAATGATAGCTCAGAAGGAGGAAAGGATATATAGATTTGAAAGTCGTCAGCATATAGATGGTAGGAACAGTGGTGAACAGATTTAGGAAGATCGTTGATGTAACAGTTGAAAAGGAGAGGAGAGATGCTTGAGTCCTGTGCCACACCTGAGGAAAGAGTGAGGAAAGAGGAAAGGGGTTGGTTGGAGAGGAAGTATTGGAACCATAGAATAGAGCTGTTGGAAAAGGACAATGACTTTAGTTTGGAAAAAAGGTTAGAATGGTCCAAGGAATCGAAAGGTTTTGAAAAGTCTAGTAGGATTAGCACGGTCAGTTGTTTGTTGTCCATGGGCTTATGTATGTCAGTAGTGATTTTGGTAAGGGCAGATTGAGTGGAAAACCCAGGACGAGAGCCTGATTGAAGCGGATCAAGGAGTTTGGACTGTTCGAGAAAATTTGAAATTTGAGACTAGACTATTCTTTCGAGAAGATTGAAAGGTTGGAAAGTATATAGATTGGCCGGTAGTCTTTGGGAGATAGTGGGGTTGAGGTTTTATTTATAGGATGGACTAGTGCTTTTTTTCCAAGATGTTGGGAATACTGCGTTTTGTATTGAGAAATTATATATGAAAAGTAGGACAGGTAGGATATCGATGAGGCATAGTTTAAGTAGTTTAAAGGGTATCTCGTTAAAGCCAGTAGAACTGGAGCGGGATTTAAGAACGGAGGAAATAATCTCGATAGGTGAAATGTCTAAGAAATAAAAATTGTCGGGGTTGAAAGATGGCGTTAGTGAAAAAAAGGAGGAGAAAGATTTTGATGAGTTAATTGAGGCGGCCAAAAAGTACGAGTTCATATCATTTGGAGAAGCAGGAAAGGCTCTGGAGGATGTTGGATTGCAGAGGGAGAGTTTTGGGAGGAGTTGCCTAAATTAGTTTTAGGATCAGGAGTAGCGGAAAGGGCTTCGAAATATTTGGAATGCTTGTCTGATGGTAGACTGTGTCAAATTGCCTGAACGCTTGGTAGTCATCAGTAAGCCTAGCGTGTCTAAAGCGTCTACTGGCAGCATCACGTTTCCTTTGCAGGTCTTTAATTTTTTGACACATCCAAGGAGCAGGATGGTGACGGAAGGTTAAAGTTTTGAGTGGGGCATGGGTATCCAGGATGCTTTTGAGGTTGGCAATGAGTATGTCGACCATTGAATCGACAGTGGTACAGGAATAAATTTTGAATGGAAGACATTTGGAAGAAAAATGAATTTGGTTCCAATTCAGGATTTCGAGGGAAGGAGGTATAGATTTCTGGAGTTCGGATATTGTATGGAATTTGGATTAAACCATGAGAGGGGAAAATGGGGCAGGTAATTGTTAGGAGAAAAGGAGTCTCTGCGGAGAGTCAATGATGAACAAGTCTAACCAAGTGTCAGATAGGAGAATGTGATGAGTGGTAGGGAATAGAACAATGGAGAGGTCTGGAGTATAAAATAGGTTGTCAAGGTACAGTTGATCATTGGATTGGACCAGGAGATTGGTGTTAAAGTCACCGGAGATTATGATGTGGCTGTAGAGAGGAACAACAACTCGGCCGTGGGGGAGGAAGGAATATTCAAGTAAGGAAACAGTGGAGGTCGGGATTATGGGGTTTTAGCCATGTTTCTGAGATTCCAATGGTGTGAAAAAAATTATGGGTAAAATATTGATGAAATTCATTAAAGTGAGCGGGCAAGGATTGGGAGATGGTGTGACAGGAGGTTAGGAGACTAGACATGAAGGGGAAGCAGGAGAAAAGCTCTCAGTATTTGAGGAGAGGAAACTATAAGGAAAAATTTTATTGGCAGAGCTAATTGAAAATTTTGAGTGTTATTACTAAACACCGCTATAAATCTTGATGCTAAAAAATAGATAATAAAATTAGAGAATAACGAAAGGAAATATGGTGCGTAAATAATGACATAAATTAAACAATTGACAAAAAAAAGAAGAGAAAAGATAAATTAAAACACGAAAATTGATTTTATATGAAAAAGGAAAATTAATTTCGCGACATATTTCTTAGGAAAAAGTTAAAATTTAAAAAAACACTTGAGTTTGTCAGAGTGATTTACAATGAACCCGCGAGCACCGTTGTGAGAGCCATGGTTATTCGTGCAGCTTAAGGGAATTCCGGTCTTAAGTAGTCAGTCGAATACATCCAGGTCATGAGCTTGATCTATGAAGACCACTTGGTGCCCATCTTTTTTTCTGCATTGCACTCTACCACTGGAGAACCAGACATATTATATTTTCCCCGTTGCCCTCTTGTGACGTGCCAGCCAGTAGAAGTGGCTGTTAGTCCCAGCCATTTCATCGCTTAGAAAGATGAAGTGGCAGTCATTTTCCTACCAACCTACATCTCACGTGGAGAAAACTCTCTTGACTTTTCTCTTTTGGTTCAGGTCATCCCTGCCTTGTGAATTGTGCGATGATTGGTGGGGGTCGCGGGTCGTCATTCTTCGCTCTACGACGCTGCACCGTGTCCAGGTCCTCGATGTTTAGTTTCAATCCCAGGCCTGCACCTATGCTTGCAACTAGGCCAGAAGGAGTCTCTCCAGCTCATATAGGGATCCCTCTTATCTCCAGGGACTAGGATAATAAGCCCTGTTCGCTTTTATTTAAGCGTACCTCCAAATTCCTCACAGGTGCCTTGAGCGCTTTATTTTCCGTTACGATGTCCTAAATATATTTCTTTTTCCCCTCAAGGTGTTTTTCGATGGATGTGAGCCTCACATTCTTTCGAATGAGAAATCTCCATATTTATCAATCGCGACCTTGATCTTTTTGATCTCCTCATGGACGTCTTGATCGGAATGTTTTATTGCCGCTAATATTTCCATTAGTGAGGGTTGTACTATTTTATCTTAACTTTGTTTGTCCCCTGCTTCTGTTTGTTTATTTGGCTTACTCGCACTTAGTACACAGCCATTGTTTTTTATAAGATTTTAGGCCCTCTATCTCCTTTTCGCCTAGACTACTGCACCGCCGGTGAATAATTAAATTGCATTTGTAGCAAGTTAAATTAGTTTTATCATCACGGGCGATGGCGTTGTTACATTTAGAGCAAACGGCCATGTTGCCTAAGTAAATAAATAAATAGTACTTACGGAGAGAGTTTGTTATGGTCGCAGCTGCTTTTAAACCTGACGGGCTTAAGAGATAGCCTATTATTGTAGCTCGAACTAGTTACGCTTGGATTTAATTTCAAATGCCTCTTCACTACACTTTATCGGCAGTAGAAATATATATGCATACATAAGTTAAGCGATGTTGCAAAAGAAATAATAAAAATCGAATTCTGAAAACATACTCATCTTTATTTTAGACTGAATCCAGATATATTCCAAATCATATGTTTTAATAATAACAAAACTTACAAACACGTCATATATGTTCTACAATGTTTATGTTTTGCATGTTTATGTTATGGCATTAGAAGTAATACTGTACTACTCCCACTCATAAATCCCCCCTCCCAGTCCTCCAGAAATAAAGTAAAGAAGAAAAAGAAAGAAAAAAAATCTTATAGACTACCACAGTAACAGAAAATAAATACTAACACTTGAGAATTCCAATAATTATGTGCAACAAATACCTTATAAATTGCTATAATATATATATATATATATTATAATAATAGTAATAATAAAGAAGCAATAAACGTAAACAATAATTATTAAATCTACCATTATCAAAATTGTATGTCTCTAAGGGAGGATACTCCAGCAAATTACAACACCGGCGATTCCGGAACTGGTATCTTTAATTGTTCATTATGCACTTCAATATGTCCTCCGGCTTGCTAATGCTTTCCGATTCTCATTCCCCCCATCACATCTCGCACCGAAAAATTCTCCCGCGCTACCCTCTTGGTTTTTTTCGGCTCGTAACTTACTTTGGACCTTTTTCCACACGGTTTCAGTTCCATGCGGTTTGTCATCATCCTCCTCTCGTCCTCCTTCACCCCTCTAAAATCTCTCCGATGCTCCCTCAAACCGAAGAGTATCTCAAACGGTGAGAAACCCGTGGCCGCATGGATGGAGTGGTTATTGGGATGGCTTTGGCCATGGCAATGTCAGGTTCCAGACCCTTCTCTCCTTGGCACACCCGCAGATGCTCGCTTAGGGTGCTGTGAAGGCGCTCGATATACCCTCTGCTTTTAGGGTGTCCAGGCGTGTTGAGGTGCCATATTACGTCTAAGATGCGCATCTCCTCGGCCACGTTGTCAAACTCTCTACCGCTGTCCGAAGAAATTCTTTCTGGGACACCGTGAAACTCGGACCATCGCTTTCTGCTGTAGGTCTCTTGCTGTATGTCTCTTCCTGTATAGCTTGTGGTGGGTGTCGATCGTATTTTGTGAGTAGGCACACTTCACAGGTCCCAATGATCTCGCTCACTGTCTTTTTCATACCCCACCAGAAGTATCTTCGCCTTAATGCCACCAAAGTCTAGGAGATCCCGCGGTGGTTCGTTTTCCCATGGTGGTCTGCTAATGTTACTTCTTTTTGGCATTCCATCTCTCGGATTGTCTCCACCATACGCTTGCAGGGAATGAAACTGCGATCTACACCAATCCTCTCCAACCTCCATACCCATTGGATCTTCTCCCAAACGGCTTCATTTCCTACATAGATACGGTGTGTTTTCCCTGGCTTCGATGCATCTTTCAGGGCCCTACAGATTTGGTCATTCCCGACCCCCCCCCCCCCGGTTGAGACCAGGCCGTCGTAACGCTGCACGTCCCATACTTCGCCAATTCGATCATAAGCAGCCCAGATGTCCGTGTCTTCCAGATGACCTGACGCCTCTTGTCGTTGATTATGTCATCGATTTCGGGTATATCTTCAGTTGAACTCGCATTCGATGGTTTACCATGTGTCCCTATTAATTCGCCTCCTTCTCTCTCTGGTGTCCATTCGCTAAGGAATTGACACACGTCTTTCACACACGTCAATTGAAACACGGAATCAGAGTACAAAGAAGAATTCAGCCGAAGATTGGATAAAACTTTGGAATCGGGTCCTCCTTAAGATACGGTAAACGGAAGATGGAATCACTGCAAAGCCGCTATCAAACAAACTGCAGAGGAGGTCCTCGGTATGGAGGAACCCCACCAGAGGTCCGAATGGTTTGACTTGGAATGCCAGGCAGCTACAGATAGGAAAAACCAGGCCTATAGGTGTATGATAATGGGGCACAGAACTCGACAAGTAGTTAAAGGAATACAAAGACAGAAGGCGAGAAGAGAAACGCATCCATAGAAGTAAAAAGTGGAAAAAGGAACAAGAGATAATTGTATTTACATAAAATACAAATATTTTTATTTCATTCAATTTGTTTTTGTTTTTTCTTCATCCTATTTTTTTGTCAAGGGACAAATAAAAAAATACAGCATATTGAGGGGGATGTATTTTATTGATTATCATCAAAATTTAATTCATTTAAGTTGTAAAACAGTGTATTTGTATTTATACTAAAATCAATTGGTTCAGTGACTATACTTGCTTCATTCTTCTTGTAAAGTTCAACCATCTTTGTTATCAATGCCAATGAATCGTTGATTTTTTTCTATATTTCCACAAAGCTTGGCCGTATCGTTCCTGTTGAATCATGCAGATGCAGGCGATGGCGGAAGGGCCTCCTAAATCAACATTGAAAAACAGTGCGTCCTCTTGTTGATAGGTCTTTTGACATTGATATCTTGATTGGTCTTTTCCATATGTTTTTTATGCAGCAATAACAAAATTTCAGGAGCTCGGGAGTTATATATTCAAACCGAACTTACACTTTTTAAAAAAGAATTTTATTGAATATAAACAATTATAAACAACCATGGACTAAACACTAAGGATATAAATCAAAGCTTCTAATGCTAATTACTAATTACGACTCCCCGTCATAGAATAATACAGAGTCTATATAGGTCTGGAGAGGAGTGGGGTAAGAATGTTGGAATGTGCTGAGGTAGGTTGAAGTAACTTGATGTAACTCCTCCCGGCCAAGTTTGAAGTGTCCTCACGAAAAATGAGGTGGGGAAATTTGATGATAAAGGTGAACTTCCGGAGGTTGGTCCACTTCCATTGGTTCATCGTGTGGCAGTGTTGTGGTGGGTTTCAAATAATGGTAGAAGTTGACAAGATGTCTGCGTAGAGCAGTATAATACTGAAGCAGAAGAGATAGTAGAAACAAGCTCATGAGTATAATAAAACAGTAGATTACATAATGGTTGTCTGCGAGAGGTGAAGTTTCTTCTAGTTCTTCCAGAGGTATTTGGTGCGTGTTGATGTAATGTAAGCCGTCAAATGTAATGTTGAGAGAAGGAAATTCCTTTGGGGATAATAAAATGTTAATATGTATAGGAAGAAGGATATTCAGGAATGGACTCATTTAGTTGTATGGAAATTAAGGAGGTTGGTTGGAGTCCTACATTAATGTTAACATTATTTCTAACAATAGTTAAAATAGTATGATTAAAAATTAAATAATGGTTTAACATTGGAACATATTTTATAAATGATTGTAAGTTGTCTAATCTATAGCTAGAACAATTATAATTATTATGATTATATATAAGATTATTAACACATTGATTAGTGATTACAGAGATATTGGTACAATAGTAATTATTTAAAATAAGATTACAATTTCCAGTATAGAGCTTATGACTACGTATAATAAAAGAGGGGTGTACATATGTTGTATATACATAAGTGTTGGATACATAAGGATAAGATAATAAGAAATATGTTTCTGTTAATGGAGTTGATAAAGGTAATTGTATAAAATAATGAAGATGGGTCTGTGTCAAGGAACAATGGAGTTTTCCTAATTGCCATAAGATATAAGGTTCATTAGATATTAAATTAACATTGTTATGTATTAATGTTTGTATTTCCGCTATGGAAATTAAGCTATTATGTATTATATTACTTTTACAAAACTCAAGTGAAATATCTAAGTCATTGATCTTGTTGGTTAATAACGATAAAGTGGAGTACAATAAAGAATAGTAATAATTACGTTGTATGTTAGTGGTTATATTAGAGACTAACAATTTCTTTATTTTATTATTATTTAATTTAATAATCTTGATCTCTTCGTTGAATTCATCAATTAGTTTAGTGTTGATAGTGAGTTGGTTTTGTTGTTGTAAAATAAAACGTCAATTTGTAATTGCTCAAAAGGTTTGGAAGGAGTTTTTGTGATTTGAAATTTAGGTTTAGGAGGGTTCCTATCGTATTTGTATTTTTTACATACTGCGCAGTTATTAATGTATTTAGTAATGTCGGTTAGCATTCCAGGCCAATACGATTTTTTACGAAGGGCATTATATACGTCATTTATTCCACGGTGGCATGTTTTTCCACAAGGTTGATTTATTATGTGCTGTAATTGTTCGTCTTTATTTTCTTCGTCTAGTACAAAGGTTAAATATTTCTTTATTTTTACGGTGGGGAATGATGTTTCAATTATTTTTTGGAATTGTTTAAATATTTCATCAAGAATATGATTTTCAGTCTCGGATTTTGTGTTTGAACAATATAATCCATAGGTTTTATGTGGTTCTAGGTAACAGGTCCGTTCGAGATCATTATTAAGGCCAGGCAGTGTACCAAATATGTCTAGTTTTCGTTCCATTAAATATTTTTTTTATTTGATTTTTGTTACGATTTCCTCTTTCAATTATTATCAGTTTTTTCTCTACATTGATTATTTTCGTAGGATCATCCACTAAATAGATTTGCTCATGCGAACTTAATTGCGAGTGAACGGTCATTATACTGCTACCATTGTCGTTTTGTGTGTTATTCTCGCGTATAGATATGTTTAGGTTACGAGCTAATTCTTCTATATCGTCAGTGTTAATGTCAGGATTGTGTCGTGAGTCTAGGAAGTTATCAATTACTTCTTGTGGATTTATTTCAATATCAGTGATAGCGTTTAAATCATGAATAGGGTTTCTGGAAAGTGCGTCCGCTACGAAATTTGTTTTTCCTTGAATGTACTTAATGTCAAAGTTATAATCCGATAGTTGGCATTTCCATCTTAATATTTTAGAGTTAGGTTCTTTCATATTATAAAGGTATTGTAGAGGTTTGTGGTCTGTTTGTATTAAGAATTTTCTTCCATAAATATATGGTCTAAAATGTTTACAAGCCCAAATAATAGATAGCAGTTCTTTTTCAATAGTACTAAGAGTTTGCTCATGCTTGTTCAGAGTTCGTGATGCAAAGGAAACAGGTAAATCTTTATTTTCTACGGATTGGGAAAGTACAGTTCCGATAGCATAGTCTGATGCGTCTGTTGTTAACGTAAATGTTTTCGTAAAATCGGGCATTATGAGAATTGGATTATTTTGTAATAAAGTTTTTAGTTCGTTTATCGCATTTATATATTCAGGGTCATTGATATTTACTTTACTGTTCTTTTTTAGTTGCCTGGTTATGGGTTTCGCGATTTTAGCGTAATTTTTAATCATCTTTCTGTAATATCCTGTAAGTCCTAGAAATTGTTTTATTTGTTTTTGATCCTTGGGTACTGGAAAGTCTTTTATTGCTTTTATCTTTGTAGGGTTAGGTTTAATTCCGTCCTTTGTTATAATGTGTCCTAAATATAATAATTCCTTTTTTATGAATTCGGTTTTATCCAGTTGTAATTTTAGATTGTATTGGTTCAATAGTTTAAATATGGTATTTAAATGCTTTATGTGTTCCTGTAAATTGTCAGAGAAAATGATAATGTCATCCATATAAACGAGTGTATTGGGCGTGTTTGCGAAAACTACATTCATTGCACGTTGAAATGTTGGGGGAGCGTTTTTTAATCCGAAGGGCATTCTTATAAATTCATAGTGTCCGTTCTCGGTGCTAAATGCTGTTTTAGGGATTGAGTCTGAATCCATTTTGATCTGGTGGAAACCGGATGATAAGTCCAAAGCGCTAAAATATGTTGCTCGTCCAATTTTGCCTAATAAGTCTTCCATATTAGGTAAGGGTTATTTGTCATCTATGGTTTTTTCGTTTAGTTTCCTATAGTCAATGACTAATCTTATTTTTCGTTTACCAGAGGAATCTAACTTCTTTGGGACTACCCAGATTGGAGAATTATAAGGAGAGTTAGAGGATTGTATTATTTTATTTTTTAATAGGTTGTCTATTTCTAATTTTACGTCGTCCTTATATACTTGAGGGTATCTATAATTTCTAGTATATGTTGGGTTTTCATCTATTGTTCTGATCGTATGTTTAAGTATTGGGGATGATGTTAATAATTCATTTTCTTTCTTTATTATATTGGGATATTGACATAATAATTGTATTATTTCGTTTTTTTCTTCTTCATTCATATGTTCTGTACGTATTAATCGTTCAATTTCTTTTTTTTCTATCTTATTTTATTATCATTGATTATTTCTACTTCATCTACGTAAACAAGACATTTAATTTTATCGTTACTAATGGGATATATTCCTTCTTTTATTGTATATTTATTTTCCTTTTTTTCATTTATTAATCCATAATTCATTTCTTTATTTTCATTATTTAATATATCTTTATTTTTTATGTCTACTTCTATATAATTTAAACCTTTGTTTAAAGTTATTATATTTTCTTTCTTTTCGAAATATAATGGTATATGTTTATCTTTATATATTAAATTATTATTCTTAAAATCTATATTTATTTTTAAGTTCCTTAATGTATCATTTCCTAATAGTAAGTCGTATTTGTCTGAAAATTTTAACAGATAAATTTTAATGTATTCATTTATTCCAAAATGATTTATTAAATTTACTAGAATATATTCCGTTCCATTTATTGATCCAGCGGGTGTTGTTACAGTGAAATTTTCATAAATTGGCGATGTAGAAGGTTTTACAATATCAGGGTTTAGATAATTTTGGGAAGAGCCTGTATCTATTAACCATGTTTTGTTAGTAAAATATTTGCAAAACGGAAGAGTTTTGCTTGTAAGATTTAAGTCATAACAGTTTATAGTGGGGGACTTACACAATCGTTCGGATTGTCGCCGGTGACTAAAAAATTGTCGCGATATTGTTCAGACTGTTTTGACAGCTGTAGTTGTTCGTATTGTTGTTTCAACGTTTCTATTTCCAATTGTTTTTGTTCTAATTCTGTTTTCTGTTGATCGAGTTGTTGCAATAAGTCAGTAGGGGAAGAAGAAATGTATGTTAATTCATAGGGAGATATCATTTTTTTTGTGTTGGGCCGATTCCATGTACGCATAGATACTGTGTTTTGCGATTCTATATTTTGGTTAAAAGGAATATCTTGTCGATTTATGTTGAAAGGATGTCGCGGATCATTAGGATGTTGCAATGGGCGTTGTCCATTAGGTGGTCGGTTGTATTGTGGTCTTTGAAATGAAGGATAAGCAGGAGGTGCATGAGGAGTAAATTGATGAAATTGTTGGTGAGATTGCTGTGGTACATTAGGGAAAGGTTTCTGTTTATAAGGAGAGATGGGATTATTGTGAGCTAGTGGTTTATTTTTGTTGTACATTTGATCTATTATAAAGGAGCATTTCATATTCAGAATCCGTCTGTAGTCTTCTAATGTTTCTGGATTAAAAGTCATTATATGATTGGAAATTTGCCAGGGGAGGCATGAATACATATGATGTATTATTTCTTTTTCAACGTAAGCTATAGCGGATGTAAGATTTGGTCCGGTTAGTCCGTCTAATTTAAGTCTTGCAAATATGAGGTGTCTAATAGATTCAAGTCGGTTAAGAAAGTCTGTTGGAGTTTCTTTTGGAACTAATTTAGTCGAGTATATTTCGGATTTTAAAGATTCATAGGATCTGCTGTCAGTGAAATTATGTTTTAATGAAGTTAATAGGTCAGGTACAGTATTAATGTTTTGTGTCAATATGAGAGATTGAGCTGATCCTGTTAGTCTACTTTTAACTTTATTTAATAAATGAGCGTGATTTATTTCTTTTTGTTGTATTCCTGGATCACAAACGAAATTAAAAACATTTTCGACAGTCAAAACGAAATATAATAAGTCATTTGGATTTCCGTCGAAATTTGGTATGTGGTCATAATCTTCTCTACGTATATCGTGGTTAATTGGTGTTGCCATTATTATTAGTTTGATGAATTACGATTACAAAAGATCAAATAAAATAAAAATAAACTGATATTAAAATAAACTTGACTTATTATAAGATATTGTTAAAATATAAAAGTATATAATATACTGCTATTAATTTTATATAAATGTTTATACTCTTACGATAAATTGGTGTGGAGTCCAGCCTGCTGAATATAGAGTTCTTTCTCGAAGAGCGATGAAAAATGAAGAAGTAGGCGATGTTCAAAGAGAATGGACAACTGGTCACTGTCGCAGGGATAAATAGTCGCTTCGTTGCTCCAATGTTCAAAAACTTCGAGTCCGTCTATCGGGCGCCAGTTATATATTCAAACCGAACTTACACTTTTAAAAAAAGAATTTTATTGAATATGTATAAACAATTATAAACAATCATGGACTAAACACTAAGGATGTAAATCAAAGCTTCTAATGCTAATTACTAATTACGACTCCCCGTCATAGAATAATACAGAGCCTAATATAGGTCTGGAGAGGAGTGGGGTAGGAATGTTGGAATGTGCTGAGGTAGGTTGAAGTAACTTGATGTAACTCGGGCGTCTATATATATATATGTCCTTTCCTAAACATTCATGTAAACGACCGTTTTATTCTTGTTGGTGATGGCGATAGTCGGCACAAAGATACACAAACCGATCCGAAAACATTTACTGTTGGTGAGTGGGTACTCGGTCACAAGGTCGAATGGACCTCGATCTATCTCACGTATCATCAACAACAAGACTGTTCGGTCGAACGGAGTGGAGGGGAGAATGGTGCAGCTGCTGTAGTTTCTTTATCACATGATTTATTTCACTTATTTTTAGTTCATACAATGAAATGCATAATTGCAAATATTTGAGTCGATGTAGAGAATTGTTGAGCCTTTTAACAGCATACCGTCTCTTGATTGGACTTATCGATGACCAGCCGACAAATGTCGACAACCTTCCGTCTTCCTACCTCAGGTTCCTGCTCCTTAGCCGACCCATGCTAAACTAACTAATGGAGGAATTATTGCATCAGCTCTTCTAACACCAGAAGGCCCAAGGTCACAGCTGGGTGGCGACCATGGCCTAGCACAACTACTGACCTCAAAATACGGTGTTGCCACATCTTACTTTTCGTATAAGAACACCACTCAAGGTCAACCCCTCCCGCCCTAGCACACTTCACAAGGTCACCCCCCTCACCCTGCTAGGGAGGGCAAAAACCTCAAGGTCGTGGATCTTTCTCAACCTGGCTATTTGTACTACTCTGGTTCATATTTAAAAGAAAGATGAACGAATGATGCACGTGCTAATGTGCGGCTGGTTTGCTGTATCTCTCTGCCTTGTGCTCTGAATGTGGCCACATGTTGTTCTCGTGCTATTCTTTTTTTCCAATTATATTTTGTCGAACCCGTTCGTTACGCTCCTTTTGAGATGTTCGCGCACGGTTCTCTTTTGTCCTACCTAATTTGTTTATCTTTATTTCTTTCGTTTATCCTTTTTAGTGTGTTCTGACCTACTAGCTCTTTCAATACGTTTGCGTCGTGCTCCTCTGGTGATTTTATTATCAAGGTTAAATTTTCTTCGCGTCATTTGACTAACAATAATAATTTAATTAATTTCATTCTAATTAAATAATTAATAATTATTAATAACACATCACTGATATAATAAATAAATTAATATTATAAAAAAGTGATTAAATCCTTCTATTACAAATATACGTATAACACGTGTGAATAAACATAAATAAATGAACAGGTGTAAAATAAATTGAAGCATCATGGGTAGAAATCAAAACAAAGCGTCATATAGGTGTGTTACCATCAGATTAACTAACACCGCCATCTGTTGGAAAATTAATCAATATTATAAAGCTTTGTCTTATAGGTGTGTTACCATCAGATTAACTAACACCGCCATCTGTTGGAAAATTAATCAATATTATAAAGCTTTGTCATATAGGTGTGTTACCATCAGATTAACTAACACCGCCATCTGTTGGAAAATTAATCAATATTATAAAGCTTTGTCATATAGGTGTGTTACCATCAGATTAACTAACACCGCCATCTGTTGGAAAATTAATCAATATTATAAAGCTTTGTCATATAGGTGTGTTACCATCAGATTAACTAACACCGCCATCTGTTGGAAAATTAATCAATATTATAAAGCTTTGTCATATAGGTGTGTTACCATCAGATTAACTAACACCGCCATCTGTTGGAAAATTAATCAATATTATAAAGCTTTGTCATATAAAAACAAAGCTTTATAACAAACGCAGACTAGTGTCAAATCCGTGTAGCGCCGCCTACTTCCCGTTAAGTTTTTTTTTCTTTTAGATCTCATAAGTAAACATTTTTTTTATATTATATTAATTATGTTTGGGTTTTTCAGTTTGTTGAAGTTATTCCAAGGTCAGATCCAAGAGAAAGTCCGTTGATGGCTGAATTAATCGAAAAACAAATTAAACAATCAATATATAATAAAAAGAATAAAAAAAAATAAAAATAATATAATTTTAAAAATATAATAAAAAAAATAAAAATAAATAAATATAATAAAAATAATATAATTTAAAAAATATAATGAAAAAAATCATTTTAGAAAAAAAAAAAAATTTTCGGGTGTGTTCGTGTGTGTTTGGTGGGGTGGGGTTCATCTGTATGCGAGTTATTCTGTCGGTCTTTCTTTGGACGGCCGGATACCAAACAAGTTTTTGCTAAGCTTATAGCCATCTTCCTTATTGAAATTGTTAGGTTCTTTGAGAATTTCGATAGGTATTTCTTATGTTACGGAGAAGGTAATTAGCTTCTTTTAGGCTGGTGTTTTCAAAGGGTATGTGGTGGTAGGTGTTGTAAAGATGACACAACACCAATCACTTATACATGCTAACAACCACATACCCTTTGAAAACACCACCATCCATGCAAAATAATCTAATTACATTCTCCGTAACGTAAGAGAAGCCATCGAAATTGTCAAAGAACCCAACCACTTCAATAAGAAAGATGGCTGGCTATAAGCTTAGCAAAAACTGGTAACCGGCCGTCCACAGAATGAACCTCACAATTACTCACATACAGATGAACCCCACCACGACCGGCACAAACCAGGCAATGGGAAGCCCAACTTCGATCGAGTCCACGCCCGCCCCCCCCCCCTCCCACTGCATACCCTGACTCCGACCATCCGCTCGCGATTAACTGTCAGTTAATGGGAAGGCCCTAAATGTACTGACAGTGGTTTCGATCGAAGTCGGCCTTCCCATTGCCTGGTCACAGAGAGCACTTTATACCTTACAATATTACATATACCTTTTTACTTTGTATTACGTAACAAAGAGTATGCCATACTTCTTACTTATAGGTGTCCTTTAGATATTTCTTTCTTGCTTTGTTGTAAGCTATTTTTTCTTTAAATTGGATTGTTTTAATTTCTTTTTCCTCTAGTAATTTCGGACATTTCTGATCTAGGCTAGAGTGATGGTTTCCGCAGCATACACAATTCGGGACTATTGATTCACATGGTGTTCCGTTATGCTCAGGTTTTTAGCACTATGCACAAATTGGTGTTTTTGAACATTTATAATATAGCTGCCATAATAATATAGCTAATACCTTATACTTTATAACTTAAGCCTGATACCTTATAATATTACAGGTGTTGTTTACTTACTTCTCTTACTTACTACACAGGGAATGGAGAAGAGTGGACTCTAATTTTTTTTTTAAAAGCTATAAGAAAACTTTAAGAAAAGGGGCTAGTTTCACTTCGGTAAATAGTGACACAATTCCGATTGGCGTGAAAGATCATTCTTCTGAGAGCGAAATAAAAATGGCCTGTCTTAATGGTATTGAAATAGCATGTGTTTATATAAAACCACATACACATAACATACAAGCGACTAGTTACAGAGGCTGCCCCCACTATCAAACAGTAAAAAACAAAATAAACATACCAAGACAAATTGAAAAAAAATAATTGCAGTGCGACAGCAGAAACTACGTATAAAAGCAGCTAGAAATGCCTCGACGAATTTCACATTTGCTGATGCGGCTTGTCCAGCACATTCAACGCAACAACAAACAGTTACTATGGAATCAAACATTGACAGCATCTTATCTACTATAACAAAAGTAATTTTAGAAACGATCAAACCCGAATTATCACAAATTATGCAACAGTTAAGCTGACTAGTAACATCCTTCTTTACGAATGGGCCGCAAATCGAATTCTACTGGAAGCACCTTGCTATAAATCTGTTCAAAGCACAATGTACAAATTCCCGCATTGAATGAACCAACATTCTACAGATCAGGCTGTAAACCAGACATCCTCGACATACCACTAACCAAAAATTTTAGGCTTTCTCTCTCATCCCACGTGATCACAGCTCTGAACTCGGACCATATCCCAGTTTTAATTAATTTCTCAGCACGGATACGCAAATAAACGAGGAGAAAATCCCTCATTAATGGAGTTATCGACTGGGAAACGTTCAAAATTTTAATCGATGAAAAAATAAATATAAAGAATAATTATTCTACCGCAATAGAAATAGATACAAACATATACAACTTCAACGAATAGATCTCACATAACCTGGATGAAGCAACTATAATATTATAACTATAGGCCAGTGTTTACTTACAGGGAAAGGAGAAGAGTGGACTCTAATTTTTTTTTTAAAAGCTATAAAAAAACTTTAAGAGAAGGGGCTAGTTTCACTTCGGTAAATAGTAACACGATTCCGATTGGCGTGAAAGATCATTCTTCTGAGAGTGAAATTAAAATGGCCTGTCTTAATGGGATTGAAATGGCATGTGTTTTTCGGAGTTTGTTCGATCCTAATATCTATCTAATATCAATTTACAATAACAATATTCTACTAAATGTTATCTAATTTCTAAAATAATATACAAACAATATAAGATTTTGGTAATACTAAATAACTAAACTATTTATATATAAATTTGCACAAATACAATAATATTACACTATAGTTTACAATTACAAATTAACACTTACAGTTCGCTAACTAAAGTCCACCGACCGTAAGACTCTCCAAATATGACAAACTGCCACACAGTTTATTACACTTATTACACGGCCACTAATTGTCACTGTTGCTCACTAAGCACTTATTACAGACTGATACTAACTCACTGTAACTCACGCACTATCACTAGTTAACGACTGCTACTCACTGGCTTATTACTTCACTGCTTATTACTCACTCCTTATTACTCACTGCTTATTACTCACTGCGCGGCCAAGACAGCTCGCCTTTTTATATAGGCAAGGGAGATTGGGGTGGGGAGCACCTAGAATATTCCACGCAGATCCCGATGAGTCTAGACTACCTTTGATCCC
Source organism: Troilus luridus (assembly GCA_964056705.1). Taxonomy (NCBI): domain Eukaryota; kingdom Metazoa; phylum Arthropoda; class Insecta; order Hemiptera; family Pentatomidae; genus Troilus; species Troilus luridus. The sequence goes on from CAXKTH010000132.1 coordinate 125,832, forward strand.
TTCCGGCTTAATCCCATTGTTCGCCTAATCCTTTCAGCCGGCCCTCTGACCGTAACACTGCCCTCTCCTTAAAAGTGCTCTGCCCCAGAGCATAGTCCGGAGAAATCGGGCGGTTATGAGCTTCCCTCGATGGAGACGCATTTCCTTTCCAGGGGTTGAACGTGCACACCAATATGGCGACTCCAGAGTTGGCGAATGTCTGTTCAAGCATGTTCCTAACAACCTTCCACTCCAGGCCGTCATATCCACAGCCCAACTTAGGGATCGCGAGCTTGGTGACACGCAGTCTCAGAAGCTTACTCCGCAAGTCGTCGAGGCTTCGCCGCAGTGCGTCATATGTGGGCTTCTGATCAGTAGCACACTTGGTAACTAAGTAGAACAGGTGTCGTCCTTCGTGCGTATGGTGGAGTGCTTTCCCGACGCTTGGTCCTTGGCGTTCCAGTTCCTCAGTTCCAGCAAACTTCTTCCTGAAGACCGTTGCAATGCCTCGGGAAGTCCTCAGATCTTCGGCGACACAATGGGCCAGAGAATAGTCCGCGGGTAACGAGAAGATATCTCTGTATACTGTCTGAGTTACTCCACGGGAACCTTGTACCTTAGGTTGTGCAACTGATACCTTACTGGTCTCCACGTTGTTGAGATACCTGACTTGCTGGTCTTTTGTCGGGTCATGGTCTCCTTTGTATGGGGCCAGTCTATTAAAATGGACTACCCTGGGTTTTCCTTTTGGCTGCTTCCTGATCCTATAGATGACGTCGTTTATCCTATTGATGATCTCAAACGGGCCATCCCAGGAGTTCTGAAGTTTAGGTGAGTAGCCTCGCCTTCTTCGAGGATCATGTAGCCAGACCAAATCTCCAGGTTGGAATCCACCTTTCTCTGCCCTGATGTCGTAACGCTCCTTCATTCTGTCACTGGCTCCCTGGATGTTTGCACGAACCTTCTCGTGGATATTATCCATCCGCTTCCGTAGATTCGTGACGTATTCCTCTCCGTTAACTTCCTCGTCTGGCTTGAACCCGAATTTCAGATCACAAGGCAAACGAAGTTCTCGGCCGAACACCACATTTGCGGGGGTCTGCCCCGTTGCTTCATGGACTGAACTCCGCTAGGCTAACAAGAACAAGTGAAGATACTGGTCCCAGTCTCGCTGATGGTCGGAAACCACTTTAGACAAATATCGACCCATTGTCCTGTTCATGCGCTCCACCATGCCATCCGATTGAGGGTGAAGAGGTGTCGTCCTGGTTTTCCGTATTCCCAGTGCTTCGCACATCCCGGAGAAGACTGCAGACTCAAAGTTTCTTCCCTGGTCAGCGTGAAGTTCCATGGGTACTCCAAACCGGCTGACGAGGTGCTTCACAAGTACGTCTGCAACCGTGACTGCCTCTTGATTCGGAAGGGCATACGCTTCCACCCACTTAGAAAAATAGTCCATGGCCACGAGAATATATCGGTTGCCTTCGTCTGTCACAGGGAAAGGGCCAGCGATGTCAATCGCTATCCTCTCGAACGGTGCTCCCACGTTGTACTTCTTCATAGGGGCCTTCTTTCTTCTTGTTGGTCCGTTAGAAGCCGCACAAGTCGCACAACGCCTGCACCAGTCCAACACATCGTCCTTAAGGTTTGCCCAGTAAAAGCGTTCACGAACTTTTTCCAATGTACGGTGAACTCCAAGATGGCCGCCAGTTACACCGTCATGTAGTTCCCTAAGCACTTCGGGCACTTTATGCCTTGGAACGATGAGCTGTAGCCTGCGCTGATCTCCTTCCGCGTTCTCCAATGCCCGTTTCAGCAGCCCGTTGTCCACTAAAATGGAGTCCCATTGGGCCCAGTACGTTTTTACATTTTTCGACATTGGAGCAACATCCTGCCAGGTCGGTCTTCCTCGCCCCGATATTTTCCATTCCTTTATTTGTTTCAAGTCCGGGTCCTCGTCCTGTTCCTTTGACACTTCTGCGTCCTGCCAACTGTTGATGACAACTGTAGTCCGCAATACTGTTCCCTGCTTCTCTTCCTGTCGGGAACAATGCCTGCATTCTTCATCTTCACATGGTCTTCTTGACAGCGCATCCGCATTCCTGTGGCTCGTTCCAGAACGATGAGCAGATTCAAAGTCGTACTCTTGAAGGCGCTCGATCCACCTCGCCACTTGTCCCTCCGGTGACTTGAATCGCAGCAGCCACATAAGAGCCGCGTGGTCCGTTCTCAGCAGGAACCTCCTTCCGTATAGATATTTATGGAAGTGCTCTATGGATTTTACTACTGCCAGAAGCTCTTTCCTTGTGACACAGTAGTTGCGTTCCGGAGCTGAGAGTGCTTTGCTGAAATATCCAATCACCCTTTCTTCTCCGTCTTGAAGCTGAGAGAGGACACTTCCAATGGCGATGTTGCTGGCATCTGTGTCAAGTATGAACTTGCCCTCGGGACGTGGATAGCTCAGAATAGGAGCACTACTCAATTTGCTCTTCAGCTCCTCGAAGGATGCCTGGCACTCGTGATCCCAATGAAAAGTCCTTTTCTCCTCGGTTAGCCTGGTAAGAGGTTTTGCGATGTCAGCAAATCCTTTCACGTACCTCCGGTAATAAGTGCAGAGCCCGAGAAAACTTCTCACCTGGTGCTTATCTCGAGGTACTGGCCAGTTGGTGATCGCTGCTATCTTCTCTGGATCAACCGCAACTCCGTTGTCTGACACAATATGCCCCAGGTAGTTGACTTGCCTTCGGAAGAGATTACACTTCTTCGGGTTCAACTTTAGGTTCGCTGCACGCAGTCGTTCGAAGACCTTCTCCAGATTCTTCAGATGGTGAGCGAAGGACTTTCCCAGCACAATGATGTCATCTAGGTACACCAGGCATACCTCCCAAGAGAGACCTCTTAACTCATTTTCCATCAGCCTCTCGAATGTGGCAGGAGCATTGCAAAGCCCGAACGGCATTACTGTAAACTGCCAGAGCCCAGTGCCAATTGAAAACGCCGTTTTCTCTTTATCTTCAGGTGCCAATCCAACCTGCCAATATTCACTACGGAGATCCAAGGTAGAGAAGAGTTTACACCCCTCCAGGGTGTCCAGCGTATCGTCAATCCTGGGAAGCGGATAACTGTCCTTCTTGGTGACGTTGTTCAGAAGACGGTAGTCTACGCAGAACCTCGTTGTGCCGTCTTTCTTCTTCACCAATACGACAGGAGACATCCAGGGGCTACTCGAAGGCTCAATGACACCATCAGCCGCCATCTCCTTTATGATCTTCTCGGCGTCCTCCCGTTTGGCTAACGGCAGCCTCCGCGGGACCTGTCGGATGGGCTTCGCATCCCCGGTGTCAATCCTGTGCTGGACGATATCCGTTCTGCCCCGTGGTCCTGTTCTGATCTCGAAGACGTCATGCCATCGGATAATCATGTTCTTCACTTCCTCGCTCTGTTCAGGTGAAAGGTCGCGGCATGACTCGTTAACAAATCCTTTTAGTTCTTCTGGCAGTCCTCGGAGCTCGGTGGGACGACGTTGCAGCTGACGAACCACTGAGGTAGCGGTTGTACACTCCCCGACCGGTGTTCCTTTCTTCAGCGTTACCGGGAAGCTGTTCAGATTCATTAGCCTAATTGGAGTGGTACGTCCAACCTTGATGAGAGACCTAGCAACCAGTACGCCGCGTCCGATCTCCTGTTCTTCGTGCCTTCCGGGTTCAAGTAGTACACATTGACCCTCCGGTAAATGCCCTTCGACCGTCCCATGCGTCAGGATTTGGCTCCGTGCAGGTAAAGTGGTGTCTTCTGGTAGCAGCACTCGTGCACTGAAGTCCTTCTCCTGCCGAAGTATGACTTCCTCATCTATATCTGCCACGAGAGCGCGGTGCTTCAGATGTTGGCCCCCGATGAGGAAGGTGGCATCTGTCTCCCCATAGACCTTGGCTGGCTGTCCCTTGGCAGTCCGTAATGCCCAAGTTGTTGGTAAGATCTTCTCAGATGGAAGTGTCTTTGAGTTCAAGATTGTCATGCTAGCGCCGGTATCCACTAGAAGACTTCGTAGCTGCCCGTTCACCATCCCATCAACGTAGAAGCTGTTTGTTCTGCTTCCTATTGACGCAACTCTGATGGTCTTCCTGGGGCCTTTGACGTTACGGGTTGACAGTTGCCCCTTCCCATCAACCCTACTTAGTTTTCCTGTGGCTTTTCTTGCTTCTTCGATGGACACTTGCTTCTAGGGTGTCCAAGTTGGCCGCAGCTCCAACAGCGTATCTCCTTCTTACGGGTCCTGAGAGCCTCCAAAACTTTAGTTACTATGTCTTCGATGCTAGGGACCCCATTAGGCTCCGCTTCTGCTGCTCTAACTCGCGCATGGCCCCGTACGGACTGTCTAACAGCCTCGAACTCCATGGCCTGGGATAATGCGTCTCCCAAAGTCTTCGGGCGGGCGAGCTTCACTGCTTGCTGTGTCTCTGGGTCCCGAAGTCCATCCAGGAATTTGTCGACAGCCAAGCTTTCGTAGACATCGTCGGTGACCGATGGGTAGGCATGCCTCACCAGCCGGGCAATATCCGCTTCAAATTCCTGCAAAGTCTCGTTGGTTTTCTGGACCCTGCTTCTCAGCTGTGAGCGATACAGCTGGTCCATGTGGCGGTGGCCGAAACGCATCTCCAGTCTTCTCATCAGCTCCCCGTAGTTGGACCGCTCCGACATGGGCATCCCCTGCAGCACTCCCAAAGCTTCTCCACGCAAGGCCAGGCACAATGCTGAAGCTTGGGTCTCCTGCGACCACCCGTGGATTGAAGCCGCTGTTTCGAAGAGAGTCATGTAGTCTTCCCACGGCGTCTTCCCGTCGAATACTGGAATGGTATTGTGAGTTGGTGGCGCCCCAGCATAGGCGGGTGGAATGCTATTACGATGGCTGCCCTCGGATAAACGGTCGGTGTCGTTCGTCGGTGGGTTGCTCTTACGTCCCTCGATAGTTTCCATTCTTAGCCTAATTTCGTTCACTTTTTCTCCTAGCCTAGATTCTATATCAGCTACTTTATTATTTACATCGGCTAACTTATTATCTACATTAGCTAACTTATTATCTACATTTTCCATTAACTTAGTCTCTAATGTGCCTAACTTAGACTCTAATGTATCCATTAAATCGTTTTTTACAGTACCTAGCTCATTTTTAACAGTGCTTAACTCATTACCTAGCTCATTTTTAAAAGTGCTTAACTCATTACCTAGCTTATTTTCTACATTGCTTAACTCATTACCTAGCTCATTTTTAACAGCACCTAATTCATTTTTAAAAGTTGCAGACAACTTACTTAAATCAGTTTCAAACAGAACGTCATCTGGATTTTCCCCTAACTCTACAAAAAATTGACGTAAGCGATGTTGCAGTACACTTTTATTTCCGGAAGAATCCAGATCACGTTCTTCTAATTCTCGTTTTAAATCTGCAACTTTTAAATCCATTAATTTAAGACTTTGAGAAGCCATTTTTCATACAGTAGCCCAATAATTACAAAATAATAACAATTACACAAAATATCCCACTTCTGACACCAATTTGTTACGGGCTACTGGGTGTAAAATGGACTAAACTATAACTTAATTCAAGAATCTAATATTTATTAACAAATTAAAAAAGAATACAATGAGATTATTTAAAACAGTTAAATTATTAAACTAATATCAATTTACAATAACAATATTCTACTAAATGTTATCTAATTTCTAAAATAATATACAAACAATATAAGATTTTGGTAATACTAAATAACTAAACTATTTATATATAAATTTGCACAAATACAATAATATTACACTATAGTTTACAATTACAAATTAGCACTTACAGTTCGCTAACTAAAGTCCACCGACCGTAAGACTCTCCAAATATGACAAACTGCCACACAGTTTATTACACTTATTACACGGCCACTAATTGTCACTGTTGCTCACTAAGCACTTATTACAGACTGATACTAACTCACTGTAACTCACGCACTATCACTAGTTAACGACTGCTACTCACTGGCTTATTACTTCACTGCTTATTACTCACTCCTTATTACTCACTGCTTATTACTCACTGCGCGGCCAAGACAGCTCGCCTTTTTATATAGGCAAGGGAGATTGGGGTGGGGAGCACCTAGAATATTCCACGCAGATCCCGATGAGTCTAGACTACCTTTGATCCCTTCCGGCTTAATCCCATTGTTCGCCTAATCCTTTCAGCCGGACCTCTGACACTAGTGTTACGGTCAGAGCGGGGACGAGAACCGGCTGAGAAGATTAGGCAAACAATGGGATTAAGCGGAAGGGATTATAGAATGGCGTAGAAGCTTCTGGATCGGGCTCGATGGGACTAGGTGGTCCTTCCGAGTAATGCCCCACCACGACCTACCTTGCCTATATAAAAAGGACAGCGTTTTCGGCCGCGGTAGTCAGTAATAAGCAGTGAGTAATAAGCGGAGTCAGTAATAAGCAGTAGTAATAAGCAGTCGTTAACTAGTGGCAGTGTGTGTGAGTTAGTTAGTACTAGTATCAGTCTGTAATAAGTGCTTAGTGAGCAACAGTGACAATTAGTGGCCGTGCAGTAAGTGTAATAAACTGTGTGGCAGTTTTTCATATTTGGAGAGTCTTACGGTCGGTGGACTTTAGTTAGCGAACGTAAGTGTTAATTTGTAATTGTAAACTATAGTGTAAAATTATTGTATTTGTACAAATTTATATAAATAGTTTAGTTATTTAGTATTAGCAATATCTTATATTATCTCTATATTATCTTAGAAATTAGATAACATTTAGTAGAATATTGTTATTGTAAATTGATATTAGTTTAATAATTTAACTGTTTTAAATAATCTCATTGTATTCTTTCTAATTTGTTAATAAATATTAGATTCTTGAATTAAGTAATAGTTTAGTCCATTTTACACCCAGTAGCCCGTAACAAATTGGTGTCAGAAGTGGGATCTTGTGTAATTGTTATTTTGTCTTGCATTTTTGTAATTATTGGGCTACTGTATGAAAAATGGCTCCTCAAAGTGTTAAATTGATGGATTTAAAAGTTGCGGATTTAAAACGGGAATTAGAAGAACGTGATCTGGATTCTTCCGGAAATAAAAGTGTACTGCAACATCGCTTGCGTCAATTTTTTGTAGAGTTAGGGGAAAATCCAGATGACGTTCTGTTTGAAACTGATTTAAGCAAGTTGTCTGCGACTTTAAGCAATGTAGATAATAAGCTAGGTAATTTACAAAATGAGTTAAGCACTGTTAAAAATGAACTAGGCAATGTGGAAAATAGGCTAGAGTATAAATTAGGCACATTAGAAACGAGGTTAATGGAAAATGTAGATAATAAAGTAGCTGATGTAGAATCTAGGTTAGGAGAAAAATTGAATTCAATTGAAAGCAAACTTAGGCAAAGAGTGGAAGCTATAGAGGGACTTATGAGCAACCCACCGACGATCAACACCGACCGTTTCCCCGAGGCCAGTCTTCATAAAACCATTCTGCCCACCAATAATGGGACGCCACCAGCTCACAACACCATTCCAGTATTCGACGGGAAGACGCCGTGGGAGGACTACATGACTCTCTTCGAGACAGCGGTTTCGATCCACGGGTGGTCACAGACCCAAGCTTCAGCGTTGTGCCTGGCCTTGCGTGGAGACGCCTTGAGAGTGCTGCAGGGAATGCCCATGTCGGAGCGGTCTAACTACGGGAAGCTGATTAGAAGGCTGGAGATGCGTTTCGGCCACCGCCACATGGACCAGCTATATCGCTCACAGCTAAGAAACAGGGTCCAGAAGGACAACGAGACGCTGCAGGAATTTGAAGCGGATATTGCCCGGCTGGTGAGGAACGCCTACCCATCGGTCACCGACTATGTCTACGAGAGTTTGGCTGTCGACAAATTCCTGGATGGACTTCGGGACCCAGAGACACAACAAGCAGTGAAGCTCGCCCGCCCGAAAACGTTGGGAGACGCATTATCTCAGGCCATGGAGTTTGAAGCTGTTAGACAGTCTGTACGGGGCCATGCGCGAGTTCGAGCAGCAGAAGCGGAACCTAATGTGGTCCCTAGCATCGAAGACATTGTGACGAAAGTGTTGGATGCTCTCAGGACCCATAAGAAGGAGATACGCTGTTGGGGCTGCAGCCAGCTTGGACATCCTAGAAGCAAATGTCCAACCCGTAACGTCAAAGCCCCCAGGAAGACCATCAGAGTTGCGTCGATAGGAAGCAGAACAAACAGCTTCTATGTTGATGGGATGGTGAACGGGCAGCTGCGAAGTCTTCTAGTGGATACCGGCGCGAGCATGACGATCTTGAACTCGAAGACACATCCAGCTGAGAAGATTATACCGACCACTTGGGCATTACGGACTGCAACGGGACAGCCAGCCAAGGTCTACGGGGAGACAGATGCCACCTTCCACATCGGGGGTCAACATCTGCAGCACCGCGCTCTCGTGGCAGAGATCGATGAAGATGTCATATTGGGCATGGACTTCATGATCGCATACGGGATCAAGCTGGATATGTCGAGAGGTGTGATGACGCTGGGAGACGAGGAAGTCATACTTCGGCAGGAAAAGGACTTCTGCGCACGAGTGCTGCTACCAGAAGACACCACTTTACCGGCACGGTGCCAAATCGTGACGCATGGGACGGTCGAAGGCCATCTACCCGCGGGTCAATGTGCACTACTCGAACCTGGAAGGCACGAAGAACAAGAGGTTGGACGCGGCGTACTGGTTGCTAGGTCTCTCATCAAGATCGGACCTACCACTCCAATTCGACTAATGAACCTGAACAGCTTCCCGGTAACGCTAAAGAAAGGAACACCGGTCGGGGAGTGTACCACCGCTACCTCAGTGGTTCGTCAGCTGCAACGTCATCCCACCGAGCTTCGAGGACTCCCAGAGGAACTAAAAGGATTTGTGGATGAATCATGTCGCGACCTCTCACCTGAACAGAGCGAGGAGGTAAAAAACATGATTACCCGATGGCATGACGTCTTCGAGATCGGCCCAGGACCACGGGGTAGAACGGATATCGTCCAGCACAGGATTAACACTGGGGATGCAAAGCCTATCCGACAGGTCCCGCGGAGGCTGCCGTTAGCCAACGGGAGGACGCCGAGGAGATTATTAAGGAGATGGCGGCTGACGGTGTCATTGAGCCTTCGAGTAGCCCCTGGATGTCTCCTGTTGTATTGGTGAAGAAGAAAGACGGCACAACGAGGTTCTGCGTAGACTACCGTCTTCTGAACAATGTCACCAAGAAGGACAGCTATCCGCTTCCCAGGATTGACGATACGCTGGACACCCTAGAGGGGTGTAAACTCTTCTCTACCTTGGATCTCCGCAGTGGATATTGGCAGATTGGATTGGCACCTGAAGATAAAGAGAAGACGTCGTTTTCAATTGGCACTGGGCTCTGGCAGTTTACAGTAATGCCGTTCGGGCTTTGCAATGCTCCTGCCACATTCGAGAGGCTGATGGAAAACGTGTTAAGAGGTCTCTCTTGGGAAGTATGCCTGGTGTACCTAGACGACATCATTGTGCTGGGGAAGTCCTTCGCTCACCATCTGAAGAATCTGGAGAAGGTCTTCGAACGACTGCGTGCAGCGAACCTAAAGTTGAACCCGAAGAAGTGTAATCTCTTCCGAAGGCAAGTCAACTACCTGGGGCATATTGTGTCAGACAACGGAGTTGCTGTTGATCCAGAGAAGATAGCAGCGATCACCGACTGGCCGGTACCTCGAGATAAGCACCAGGTTAGAAGTTTTCTCGGGCTCTGCACCTATTACCGGAGGTACGTGAAAGGATTTGCTAACATCGCAAAACCGCTTACCAGGCTTACCGAGGAGAAAAGGACTTTCCATTGGGATCACGAGTGTCAAGCATCCTTCGAGGAGCTGAAGAGCAAATTGAGTAGTGCTCCTATTCTGAGATATCCACGTCCTGAGGGCAAGTTCATTCTAGACACAGATGCCAGCAACATCGCTATTGGAAGCGTTCTCTCTCAGATCCAAGATGGAGAAGAAAGGGTCATTGGATATTTCAGCAAAGCACTCTCAGCTCCGGAACGCAACTACTGTGTCACAAGGAAAGAGCTTTTGGCAGTAGTAAAATCCATAGAGCACTTCCATAAATATCTATACGGAAGAAGGTTCCTGCTGAGAACGGACCACGCGGCTCTAATGTGGCTGCTGCGATTCAAGTCACCAGAGGGACAAGTGGCGAGGTGGATCGAGCGCCTTCAAGAGTATGACTTTGAATCTGCTCATCGTTCTGGAACGAGCCACAGGAATGCGGATGCGCTGTCAAGAAGACCATGTGAAGATGAAGAATGCAGGCATTGTTCCCGACAAGAAGAAAAGCAGGCATCAGTATTGAGGACAACGGTTGTTATCGACAGTTGGCAGGACGCAGAGGTGTCAAAGGCGCAAGACGAGGACCCGGACTTAAAACAAATAAAGGAATGGAAAATATCGGGGTGAGGAAGACCGACCTGGCAGGATGTGGCTCCAATGTCGAAGAATGTAAAAACGTACTGGGCCCAATGGAACTCCATTGTAGTGGACAACGGGCTGCTGAAACGGGCATTGGAGAACGCGGAAGGAGATCAGCGTAGGCTACAGCTCATCGTTCCAAGGAATAAAGTGCCCGAAGTGCTTAGGGAACTACATGACGGTGTAACTGGCGGCCATCTTGGAGTTCACCGGACATTGGAAAAAGTTCGTGAACGCTTTTACTGGGCAAACCTTAAGGACGATGTGTTGGACTGGTGCAGGCGTTGTGCGGCTTGTGCGGCTTCTAACGGGCCAACAAGAAGAAAGAGGGCCCCTATGAAGAAGTACAACGTGGGAGCACCGTTCGAGAGGATAGCAATCGACATCGCTGGCCCTTTCCCTGTGACGGACGAAGGCAATCGATATATTCTCGTGGCAATGGACTATTTTTCTAAGTGGGTGGAAGCGTATGCCCTTCCGAATCAAGAGGCAGTCACGGTTGCAGACGTACTTGTGAAGCACCTCGTCAGCCGGTTTGGAGTACCCATGGAACTTCACGCTGACCAGGGAAGAAACTTTGAGTCTGCAGTCTTCTCCGGGATGTGCGAAGAACTGGGAATACGGAAAACCAGGACGACACCTCTTCACCCTCAATCGATGCCATCCGGTGGAGCGCATGAACAGGACAATGGGTCGATATTTGTCTAAAGTGGTTTCCGACCATCAGCGAGACTGGGACCAGTATCTTCACTTGTTCTTGTTAGCCTACCGGAGTTCAGTCCATGAAGCAACGGGGCAGACACCCGCAAATGTGGTGTTCGGCCGAGAACTTCGTTTGCCTTGTGATCTGAAATTCGGGTTCAAGCCAGGCGAGGAAGTTACCGGAGAGGAATACGTCACGAATCTACGGAAGCGGATGGATAATATCCACGAGAAGGTTCGTGCAAACATCCAGGGAGCCAGTGACAGAATGAAGGAGCGTTACGACATCAGGGCAGAGAAAGGTGGATTCCAACCTGGAGATTTGGTCTGGCTACATGATCCTCGAAGAAGGCGAGGCTACTCACCTAAACTTCAGAACTCCTGGGATGGCCCGTTTGAGATCATCAATAGGATAAACGACGTCATCTATAGGATCAGGAAGCAGCCAAAAGGAAAACCCAGGGTCCATTTTAATAGACTGGCCCCATACAAAGGAGACCATGGCCCGACAAAAGACCAGCAAGTCAGGTATCTCAACAACGTGGAGACCAGTAAGGTATCAGTTGCACAACCTAAGGTACAAGGTTCCCGTGGAATAACTCAGACAGTATACAGAGATATCTTCTCGTTACCCGCGTTCTATTCTCTGGCCCATTGTGTCGCCGAAGATCTGAGGACTTCCCGAGGCATTGCAACGGTCTTCAGGAAGAAGTTTGCTGGAACTGAGGAACTGGAACGCCAAGGACCAAGCGTCGGGAAAACACTCCACCATACGCACGAAGGACGACACCTGTTCTACTTAGTTACCAAGTGTGCTACTGATCAGAAGCCCACATATGACGCACTGCGGCGAAGCCTCGACGACTTGCGGAGTAAGCTTCTGAGACTGCGTGTCACCAAGCTCGCGATCCCTAAGTTGGGCTGTGGATATGACGGCCTGGAGTGGAAGGTTGTTAGGAACATGCTTGAACAGACATTCGCCAACTCTGGAGTCGCCATATTGGTGTGCACGTTCAACCCCTGGAAAGGAAATGCGTCTCCATCGAGGGAAGCTCATAACCGCCCGATTTCTCCGGACTATGCTCTGGGGCAGAGCACTTTTAAGGAGGGGGCAGTGTTACGGTCAGAGCGGGGACGAGAACCGGCTGATTAGGCAAACAATGGGATTAAGCGGAAGGGATTATAGAATGGCGTAGAAGCTTCTGGATCGGGCTCGATGGGACTAGGTGGTCCTTCCGAGTAATGCCCCACCACGACCTACCTTGCCTATATAAAAAGGACAGCGTTTTCGGCCGCGGTAGTCAGTAATAAGCAGTGAGTAATAAGCGGAGTCAGTAATAAGCAGTAGTAATAAGCAGTCGTTAACTAGTGGCAGTGTGTGTGAGTTAGTTAGTACTAGTATCAGTCTGTAATAAGTGCTTAGTGAGCAACAGTGACAATTAGTGGCCGTGCAGTCTCTTCGTGCAGCATCTTATATTATCTGTATATTATCTTAGAAATTAGATAACATTTAGTAGAATATTGTTATTGTAAATTGATATTAGTTTAATAATTTAACTGTTTTAAATAATCTCATTGTATTCTTTCTAATTTGTTAATAAATATTAGATTCTTGAATTAAGTAATAGTTTAGTCCATTTTACACCCAGTAGCCCGTAACAATATTATAACTATAGGCCAGTGTTTACTTACAGGGAAAGGAGAAGAGTGGACTCTAATTTTTTTTTTAAAAGCTATAAAAAAACTTTAAGAGAAGGGGCTAGTTTCACTTCGGTAAATAGTAACACGATTTCGTTTGGCGTGAAAGATCATTCTTCTGAGAGTGAAATTAAAATGGCCTGTCTTAATGGGATTGAAATGGCATGTGTTTTTCGGAGTTTGTTCGATCCTTTTGACTATCTACCATTTCTAATCCACTTAGATTTAACTTTTACGTTAAATTTTGCTAATTCTTTCAACATTTCTTTTTCTTCGACTCCATCTAAGTCTGGACAAAATATTACTCCCTTTCTTATATTCAATTTTTCGCGAGGAGTCACTTTTATTTGTATAAGTGAACGAAAATTATTTAGATTTAACAATTTCTCGGCCTGTTCCACTAAAATAGTCCCGTTTCTTAATTAATTAATTACAGTTACGTTTTATAAATAAGTTTTACAATAGCAGGAAAAATGTAGAAAAAACCCGCTTACATATATTAAAAATGGTGAGACGTTTTTACATACATTTTCACCGATTTGTTATTCGACAATTCAGTTCTGAATAATAAATAGATTGTTGTAGTATTTCTATTATATATATATGAATGGGGATTTTAAGAATATTTTCTAGTAAATTAAATTCGTCTGTTTAACAACCTACATCTCTTCCTAATTTCCTATTATTTGTGTATTTTCTTAATTAAAAATATCAGTTCTATGTAATAAATAGACCTTTCTAAGTAATAATTGATAAAAGCGGTAATTAGGTCTTTGCTCCGTTAATCCGTAGTTCCTTACTCCACGATAGCACGATATCAACTCCTCTAAAAATGGCCTGTCTTAATGGTATTGAAATGGCATGCGTTTTTCGGAGTTTCGACTACGTGAATAAATTCTGGGAGAGTAGGTAATGAAAAGGTTAGCACATATAAATGTGTTTTCTTTTCAGTACGACTATCTACCACTTCTAATCCACTTTCCTTTTTCTTTTTTTCTTTTCTTTTTCCCTTTTTTTCCCTTTTCTTCCTTTTTTTTATTTTTTTTTATTTTTCTTCTTTCTTTTTATTACGTAACAAAGAGCGCACAGTGAGCACTTTATACCTTACAATATTACATATACCTTTTTACTTTGTATTACGTAACAAAGAGTATGCCTTACTTCTTACTTATAGGTGTCCTTTAGATATTTCTTTTTTGCTTTGTTGTAAGCTATTTTTTCTTTAAATTGGATTGTTTTAATTTCTTTTTCCTCTAGTAATTTCGGACATTTCTGATCTAGGCTAGAGTGATGGTTTCCGCAGCATACACAATTCGGGACTATTGATTCACATGGTGTTCCGTTATGCTCAGGTTTTCAGCACTATGCACAAATTGGTGTTTTTGAACATTTATAATATAGCTGCCATAATAATATAGCTAATACCTTATACTTTATAACTTAAGCCTGATACCTTATAATATTACAGGTGTTGTTTACTTACTTCTCTTACTTACTACACAGGGAATGGAGAAGAGTGGACTCTAATTTTTTTTTTAAAAGCTATAAGAAAACTTTAAGAAAAGGGGCTAGTTTCACTTCGGTAAATAGTAACACAATTCCGATTGGCGTGAAAGATCATTCTTCTGAGAGCGAAATAAAAATGGCCTGTCTTAATGGTATTGAAATGACGGGTGTTTTGCAGTTTGTTCGATCGTTTTGACTATCTACCATTTCTAATCCACTTAGATTTAAAATCTGCAGTCAATGTAGGAAGGATCTATAATGTTCACATAGGCTTCCACGGCCGTTGATATTGTTCTTCCGGGATGGACCTTGTCATCGCGGTGCTATTAACCAAGCTATCGCTGTGAGCTTCTTCAGGGTTAGTCAGTTAACCGCGCGAGCGGATGGTCGGAGTCAGGGTATTCAGGGTGAGGGGGGGCGAGGTCTCGAACGAAGTCGGCCTTCCCATTGGATGGTCTGTATTGGTCTGTTGTGTTCGGGTGTGTTCGTGTGTGTTTGGTGGGGTGGGGTTCATCTGTATGTGAGTTTTTCTGTCGGTCTTTCGTTGGACCTCCGGATACCAAACCAGTTTTTGCTAAGCTTATAGCCATCTTCCTTATTGAAATTGTTGGGTTCTTTGAGAATTTCGATAGCTTCTCTTACGCTACGGAGAAGGTAATTAGCTTCTTTTAGGCTGGTGTTTTCAAAGGGTATGTGGTGGTAGGTGTTGTAAAGATGACACAACACCAATCACTTATACATGCTAACAACCGCATACCCTTTGGAAACACCACCATCCATGCAAAATAATCTAATTACCTTCTCCGTAACGTAAGAGATGCTATCGAAATTGTCAAAGAACCCAACCACTTCAATAAGGAAGATGGTTGCCTATAAGCTTAGCAAAAACTGGTATCCGACCGTCCACAGAAAGACCCTCACAATTACTCACATACAGATTAACCCCACACCACCAAACACACAAGAACACACCCGAACACCATACGACCGGCACAGACCAGGCAATGGGAAGCCCAACTTCGATCGAAACCACGGTCAGTACATTTAAGGCCTTCCCATTAACTTTTTTTTTTTTTTTTTTTTTTTACTCCCTTTCCTGCCAGAATGGCATACAGGGTTTGTCTCCAGTGGAGGTACACCACTGGGGACACTGTTTCGGGATTTTTTATTTATTCTGTTTTATATAATTTATTCATAAAATCCGCTGGAACTATGGTGTAGCCCGGTGCACCTTAGAGCTACACCTTATCCTTCCCGCCGTCTTCTTCCTTTTTTATCCTCAGCCAACCTCAGTCCGGTGGTCTTCCCGGTGCTGGTCTCCTCCTGGTGATCAGGAAGTGGGCTGGACCTACGGCCTCCTTCCATCCGTATACGTATTCCCTGAACCTTGCGTAGTTAACCTCCTCCACAAGCTCAGGAAACACGTCCTCGGTGATGTTATATATCCCGGTTTGCGTGGATAACCTCGCGCGCAGGGCGTCGTATGCGGTGCATGATGCTACTACATGCTCGGCAGTTTCCGGAACTCCACAGCTGGTGCAGTTTGGGTCCAGGTCATATCCGTGCTGGCTCAGCTTCCATCTGAACCCGCCGTGCCCCGTGAGGATCTGTGACATCCAGTAATCAGGAAGGACCCATTTGGCTCTTAATCTTGACTCGACGGTGGGGAAGTACTTCCTAAGGGTGCTCCCTTTTTCGGATGCCACCCACCGTCCATTCCACTCCGCCAATGAGTCCCTCCTGAGCTCTTCCTGCCATCTGCTCGGGTTTTCCCGGATCCTCTCCTGGATTCGGTCCGGAAGAGCTGCCAAGCCTCTTCTCTTAACATCGTGCTTTGTAGCATCTTCGCCCAGCAGGAGGTCAACAGGCATACCTCCCGCCAGGATCTGCACCGCCTCGTGGGAAGTTGTGCGGTACGCCCTGGTCACTCGTAGCAGTGCCGTTCTCTGTGCCGCTGCCAGCTTCCTTCTCTGCCGCTGTGAGAGGTTCACGCCCCAGAAGGGAGACGCGTACCTCAGGATACCCCAGGTGACTCCTTTATAAATAGTCATGCTGACTGGGTACCTGAGGCCCCAAAAGGCTCCGCCAATCCGACTAAGGCCGTTCATTGTCTGGCTCACCCTTGTCGCCAGGTGGTCCAAGTGAGGGGTCACATCCAGGCGTCTTCCTATCCTTACTCCGAGGTAGGTGACCACCTCACTTGCCCGAATCCTACCCTCGTTTACACGGAATGTGATAGGGTGAGCTCTATCTGTTTTTCCGCGCAATAGAACGGCCTGTGTCTTTGCGGCTGCCATCCTCAGCGTCTTCCTCTCACACCAGGCTCCTACCAAGCTGGCACATCTCTCCGCTTCCACTGTGATCCCGGCTCTGCTATTCGCGTAGACTATCGCTGCGAGGTCATCCACGTACGCCGTGGCAGGGAACCGCTCTTCCTCCAGGACGCCGAGCAACTTGTCGAAAACAAGCTTCCACATGGCCGGTCCTAAGACCGAACCCTGTGGGCATCCTCGCTCCACCCTGTCCTCATACCTGTGGTAGCTACCCCGGACCGTGACTCGTCTATCCTCGAGGTAGCTCTTCACCAGGGCGAAGATATTGCTCGACGCCTCGTGCCTATGGAGCTGCTGCAGGACGCTCGGCCACCACATACTGTCGAATGCGGATGATATGCCAAAGAGGTCTAACATGACATACTTCTCCGCCCTCGATTCAGCGTCATTACGTACCTGCAGCAGCGCGTCAGCGGTTCCCCTGCCTTTGGTCGATCCGTACTGCCGTGGGTGACCAGCCCTGCTGAGTGTGGGTCGCAGGCTGGCCATTATGAGGCCCTCCAGGACTTTACTCATCACAGGGAGAAGGCAGATTGGCCTGTAGGAGCTAGGTAGCTCCTTATCTTTGCCTCCTCCCTTGTAGAGCAATCTCAAATCAGCTTTCTTCCATTGCCTCGGGAAGCATCCCTCATCCAAGCAGGCGTTGTACATCTTGAGAAGCCGTTCCTCGATGAGAGGGATAGCTTCCTTCTGCATGGAGGCATCCACCTTTTCCAGTCCTGGAGCGCGACCCGTGCGCTGCCTCCCCACGGCCGTACGGAGGTCCCAGATGTCCCATGGTGGGCACAGGTCAGTACCCGGTGGGTATTCCGTGGTCCGCCGGATCATCTCATACCCCAGGGACGACCCCAGTCAGGACTCCCAGGAACAGGACATGATCCGGCGGACCACGGAATACGGTATGTGGTGGCCGAGCGTCCTGCAGCAGCTCCATAGGCACGAGGCGTCGAGCAATATCTTCGCCCTGGTGAAGAGCTACCTCGAGGATAGACGAGTCACGGTCCGGGGTAGCTACCACAGGTATGAGGACAGGGTGGAGCGAGGATGCCCACAGGGTTCGGTCTTAGGACCGGCCATGTGGAAGCTTGTTTTCGACAAGTTGCTCGGCGTCCTGGAGGAAGAGCGGTTCCCTGCCACGGCGTACGTGGATGACCTCGCAGCGATAGTCTACGCGAATAGCAGAGCCGGGATCACAGTGGAAGCGGAGAGATGTGCCAGCTTGGTAGGAGCCTGGTGTGAGAGGAAGACGCTGAGGATGGCAGCCGCAAAGACACAGGCCGTTCTATTGCGCGGAAAAACAGATAGAGCTCACCCTATCACATTCCGTGTAAACGAGGGTAGGATTCGGGCAAGTGAGGTGGTCACCTACCTCGGAGTAAGGATAGGAAGACGCCTGGATGTGACCCCTCACTTGGACCACCTGGCGACAAGGGTGAGCCAGACAATGAACGGCCTTAGTCGGATTGGCGGAGCCTTTTGGGGCCTCAGGTACCCAGTCAGCATGACTATTTATAAAGGAGTCACCTGGGGTATCCTGAGGTACGCGTCTCCCTTCTGGGGCGTGAACCTCTCACAGCGGCAGAGAAGGAAGCTGGCAGCGGCACAGAGAACGGCACTGCTACGAGTGACCAGGGCGTACCGCACAACTTCCCACGAGGCGGTGCAGATCCTGGCGGGAGGTATGCCTGTTGACCTCCTGCTGGGCGAAGATGCTACAAAGCACGATGTTAAGAGAAGAGGCTTGGCAGCTCTTCCGGACCGAATCCAGGAGAGGATCCGGGAAAACCCGAGCAGATGGCAGGAAGAGCTCAGGAGGGACTCATTGGCGGAGTGGAATGGACGGTGGGTGGCATCCGAAAAAGGGAGCACCCTTAGGAAGTACTTCCCCACCGTCGAGTCAAGATTAAGAGCCAAATGGGTCCTTCCTGATTACTGGATGTCACAGATCCTCACGGGGCACGGCGGGTTCAGATGGAAGCTGAGCCAGCACGGATATGACCTGGACCCAAACTGCACCAGCTGTGGAGTTCCGGAAACTGCCGAGCATGTAGTAGCATCATGCACCGCATACGACGCCCTGCGCGCGAGGTTATCCACGCAAACCGGGATATATAACATCACCGAGGACGTGTTTCCTGAGCTTGTGGAGGAGGTTAACTACGCAAGGTTCAGGGAATACGTATACGGATGGAAGGAGGCCGTAGGTCCAGCCCACTTCCTGATCACCAGGAGGAGACCAGCACCGGGAAGACCACCGGACTGAGGTTGGCTGAGGATAAAAAAGGAAGAAGACGGCGGGAAGGATAAGGTGTAGCTCTAAGGTGCACCGGGCTACACCATAGTTCCAGCGGATTTTATGAATAAATTATATAAAACAGAATAAATAAAAAATCCCGAAACAGTGTCCCCAGTGGTGTACCTCCACTGGAGACAAACCCTGTATGCCATTCTGGCAGGAAAGGGAGTAAAAAAAAAAAAAAAAAAAAAAGTTAATGGGAAGGCCTTAAATGTACTGACCGTGGTTTCGATCGAAGTTGGGCTTCCCATTGCCTGGTCTGTGCCGGTCGTATGGTGTTCGGGTGTGTTCTTGTGTGTTTGGTGGTGTGGGGTTAATCTGTATGTGAGTAATTGTGAGGGTCTTTCTGTGGACGGTCGGATACCAGTTTTTGCTAAGCTTATAGGCAACCATCTTCCTTATTGAAGTGGTTGGGTTCTTTGACAATTTCGATAGCATCTCTTACGTTACGGAGAAGGTAATTAGATTATTTTGCATGGATGGTGGTGTTTCCAAAGGGTATGCGGTTGTTAGCATGTATAAGTGATTGGTGTTGTGTCATCTTTACAACACCTACCACCACATACCCTTTGAAAACACCAGCCTAAAAGAAGCTAATTACCTTCTCCGTAGCGTAAGAGAAGCTATCGAAATTCTCAAAGAACCCAACAATTTCAATAAGGAAGATGGCTATAAGCTTAGCAAAAACTGGTTTGGTATCCGGAGGTCCAACGAAAGACCGACAGAAAAACTCACATACAGATGAACCCCACCCCACCAAACACACACGAACACACCCGAACACAACAGACCAATACAGACCATCCAATGGGAAGGCCGACTTCGTTCGAGACCTCGCCCCCCCTCACCCTGAATACCCTGACTCCGACCATCCGCTCGCGCGGTTAACTGACTAACCCTGAAGAAGCTCACAGCGATAGCTTGGTTAATAGCACCGCGATGACAAGGTCCATCCCGGAAGAACAATATCAACGGCCGTGGAAGCCTATGTGAACATTATAGATCCTTCCTACATTGACTGCAGATTTTAAATCTAAGTGGATTAGAAATGGTAGATAGTCAAAACGATCGAACAAACTGCAAAACACCCGTCATTTCAATACCATTAAGACAGGCCATTTTTATTTCGCTCTCAGAAGAATGATCTTTCACGCCAATCGGAATTGTGTTACTATTTACCGAAGTGAAACTAGCCCCTTTTCTTAAAGTTTTCTTATAGCTTTTAAAAAAAAAATTAGAGTCCACTCTTCTCCATTCCCTGTGTAGTAAGTAAGAGAAGTAAGTAAACAACACCTGTAATATTATAAGGTATCAGGCTTAAGTTATAAAGTATAAGGTATTAGCTATATTATTATGGCAGCTATATTATAAATGTTCAAAAACACCAATTTGTGCATAGTGCTGAAAACCTGAGCATAACGGAACACCATGTGAATCAATAGTCCCGAATTGTGTATGCTGCGGAAACCATCACTCTAGCCTAGATCAGAAATGTCCGAAATTACTAGAGGAAAAAGAAATTAAAACAATCCAATTTAAAGAAAAAATAGCTTACAACAAAGCAAAAAAGAAATATCTAAAGGACACCTATAAGTAAGAAGTAAGGCATACTCTTTGTTACGTAATACAAAGTAAAAAGGTATATGTAATATTGCAAGGTATAAAGTGCTCACTGTGCGCTCTTTGTTACGTAATAAAAAGAAAGAAGAAAAATAAAAAAAAATAAAAAAAAGGAAGAAAAGGGAAAAAAAGGGAAAAAGAAAAGAAAAAAAGAAAAAAAGAAAAAGGAAAGTGGATTAGAAGTGGTAGATAGTCGTACTGAAAAGAAAACACATTTATATGTGCTAACATTTTCATTACCTACTCTCCCAGAATTTATTCACGTAGTCGAAACTCCGAAAAACGCATGCCATTTCAATACCATTAAGACAGGCCATTTTTAGAGGAGTTGATATCGTGCTATCGTGGAGTAAGGAACTACGGATTAACGGAGCAAAGACCTAATTACCGCTTTTATCAATTATTACTTAGAAAGGTCTATTTATTACATAGAACTGATATTTTTAATTAAGAAAATACACAAATAATAGGAAATTAGGAAGAGATGTAGGTTGTCAAACAGACGAATTTAATTTACTAGAAAATATTCTTAAAATCCCCATTCATATATATATAATAGAAATACTACAACAATCTATTTATTATTCAGAACTGAATTGTCGAATAACAAATCGGTGAAAATGTATGTAAAAACGTCTCACCATTTTTAATATATGTAAGCGGGTTTTTTCTACATTTTTCCTGCTATTGTAAAACTTATTTATAAAACGTAACTGTAATTAATTAATTAAGAAACGGGACTATTTTAGTGGAACAGGCCGAGAAATTGTTAAATCTAAATAATTTTCGTTCACTTATACAAATAAAAGTGACTCCTCACGAAAAATTGAATATAAGAAAGGGAGTAATATTTTGTCCAGACTTAGATGGAGTCGAAGAAAAAGAAATGTTGAAAGAATTAGCAAAATTTAACGTAAAAGTTAAATCTAAGTGGATTAGAAATGGTAGATAGTCAAAAGGATCGAACAAACTCCGAAAAACACATGCCATTTCAATCCCATTAAGACAGGCCATTTTAATTTCACTCTCAGAAGAATGATCTTTCACGCCAATCGGAATCGTGTTACTATTTACCGAAGTGAAACTAGCCCCTTCTCTTAAAGTTTTTTTATAGCTTTTAAAAAAAAAATTAGAGTCCACTCTTCTCCTTTCCCTGTAAGTAAACACTGGCCTATAGTTATAATATTATAGTTGCTTCATCCAGGTTATGTGAGATCTATTCGTTGAAGTTGTATATGTTTGTATCTATTTCTATTGCGGTAGAATAATTATTCTTTATATTTATTTTTTCATCGATTAAAATTTTGAACGTTTCCCAGTCGATAACTCCATTAATGAGGGATTTTCTCCTCGTTTATTTGCGTATCCGTGCTGAGAAATTAATTAAAACTGGGATATGGTCCGAGTTCAGAGCTGTGATCACGTGGGATGAGAGAGAAAGCCTAAAATTTTTGGTTAGTGGTATGTCGAGGATGTCTGGTTTACAGCCTGATCTGTAGAATGTTGGTTCATTCAATGCGGGAATTTGTACATTGTGCTTTGAACAGATTTATAGCAAGGTGCTTCCAGTAGAATTCGATTTGCGGCCCATTCGTAAAGAAGGATGTTACTAGTCAGCTTAACTGTTGCATAATTTGTGATAATTCGGGTTTGATCGTTTCTAAAATTACTTTTGTTATAGTAGATAAGATGCTGTCAATGTTTGATTCCATAGTAACTGTTTGTTGTTGCGTTGAGTGTGCTGGACGAGCCGCATCTGCAAATGTGAAATTCGTCGAGGCATTTCTAGCTGCTTTTATACGTAGTTTCTGCTGTCGCACTGCAATTATTTTTTTTCAATTTGTCTTGGTATGTTTATTTTGTTTTTTACTGTTTGATAGTGGGGGCAGCCTCTGTAACTAGTCGCTTGTATGCTATGTGTATGTGGTTTTATATAAACACATGCTATTTCAATACCATTAAGACAGGCCATTTTTATTTCGCTCTCAGAAGAATGATCTTTCACGCCAATTGGAATTGTGTTACTATTTACCGAAGTGAAACTAGCCCCTTTTCTTAAAGTTTTTTTATAGCTTTTAAAAAAAAAATTAGAGTCCACTCTTCTCCTTTCCCTGTGTAGTAAGTAAGAGAAGTAAGTAAACAACACCTGTAATATTATAAGGTATCAGGCTTAAGTTATAAAGTATAAGGTATTAGCTATATTATTAGGGCAGCTATATTATAAATGTTCAAAAACACCAATTTGTGCATATTGCTGAAACCCTGAGCATAACGGAACACCATGTGAATCAATAGTCCCGAATTGTGTATGCTGCGGAAACCATCACTCTAGCCTAGATCAGAAATGTCCGAAATTACTAGAGGAAAAAGAAATTAAAACAATCCAATTTAAAGAAAAAATAGCTTACAACAAAGCAAGAAAGAAATATCTAAAGGACACCTATAAGTAAGAAGTAAGGCATACTCTTTGTTACGTAATACAAAGTAAAAAGGTATATGTAATATTGTAAGGTATAAAGTGCTCACTGTGCGCTCTTTGTTACGTAATAAAAAGAAAGAAGAAACATAAAAAAAATAAAAAAAAGGAAGAAAAGGGAAAAAAGGGAAAAAGAAAAGAAAAAAAGGAAAAAACAAAAAGGAAAGTGGATTAGAAATGGTAGATAGTCGTACTGAAAAGAAAACACATTTATATGTGCTAACCTTTTCATTACCTACTCTCCCAGAATTTATTCACGTAGTCGAAACTCCGAAAAACGCATGCCATTTCAATACCATTAAGACAGGCCATTTTTAGAGGAGTTGATATCGTGCTATCGTGGAGTAAGGAACTACGGATTAACGGAGCAAAGACCTAATTACCGCTTTTATCAATTATTACTTAGAAAGGTCTATTTATTACATAGAACTGATATTTTTAATTAAGAAAATACACAAATAATAGGAAATTAGGAAGAGATGTAGGTTGTCAAACAGACGAATTTAATTTACTAGAAAATATTCTTAAAATCCCCATTCATATATATATAATAGAAATACTACAACAATCTATTTATTATTCAGAACTGAATTGTCGAATAACAAATCGGTGAAAATGTATGTAAAAACGTCTCACCAATTTTAATATATGTAAGCGGGTTTTTTCTACATTTTTCCTGCTATTGTAAAACTTATTTATAAAACGTAACTGTAATTAATTAATTAAGAAACGGGACTATTTTAGTGGAACAGGCCGAGAAATTGTTAAATCTAAATAATTTTCGTTCACTTATACAAATAAAAGTGACTCCTCACGAAAAATTGAATATAGGAAAGGGAGTAATATTTTGTCCAGACTTAGATGGAGTCGAAGAAAAAGAAATGTTGAAAGAATTAGCAAAATTTAACGTAAAAGTTAAATCTAAGTGGATTAGAAATGGTAGATAGTCAAAAGGATCGAACAAACTCCGAAAAACACATGCCATTTCAATCCCATTAAGACAGGCCATTTTAATTTCACTCTCAGAAGAATGATCTTTCACGCCAATCGGAATCGTGTTACTATTTACCGAAGTGAAACTAGCCCCTTCTCTTAAAGGTTTTTTATAGCTTTTAAAAAAAAAATTAGAGTCCACTCTTCTCCTTTCCCTGTAAGTAAACACTGGCCTATAGTTATAATATTATAGTTGCTTCATCCAGGTTATGTGAGATCTATTCGTTGAAGTTGTATATGTTTGTATCTATTTCTATTGCGGTAGAATAATTATTCTTTATATTTATTTTTTCATCGATTAAAATTTTGAACGTTTTCCCAGTCGATAACTCCATTAATGAGGGATTTTCTCCTCGTTTATTTGCGTATCCGTGCTGAGAAATTAATTAAAACTGGGATATGGTCCGAGTTCAGAGCTGTGATCACGTGGGATGAGAGAGAAAGCCTAAAATTTTTGGTTAGTGGTATGTCGAGGATGTCTGGTTTACAGCCTGATCTGTAGAATGTTGGTCCATTCAATGCGGGAATTTGTACATTGTGCTTTGAACAGATTTATAGCAAGGTGCTTCCAGTAGAATTCGATTTGCGGCCCATTCGTAAAGAAGGATGTTACTAGTCAGCTTAACTGTTGCATAATTTGTGATAATTCGGGTTTGATCGTTTCTAAAATTACTTTTGTTATAGTAGATAAGATGCTGTCAATGTTTGATTCCATAGTAACTGTTTGTTGTTGCGTTGAGTGTGCTGGACGAGCCGCATCTGCAAATGTGAAATTCGTCGAGGCATTTCTAGCTGCTTTTATACGTAGTTTCTGCTGTCGCACTGCAATTATTTTTTTTCAATTTGTCTTGGTAGGTTTATTTTGTTTTTTACTGTTTGATAGTGGGGGCAGCCTCTGTAACTAGTCGCGTGTATGTTATGTGTATGTGGTTTTAAATAAACACATGCTATTTCGATACCATTAAGACAGGCCATTTTTATTTCGCTCTCGGAAGAATGATCTTTCACGCCAATCGGAATTGTGTTACTATTTACCGAAGTGAAACTAGCCCCTTTTCTTAAGTTTTTTTATAGCTTTTAAAAAAAAAATTAGAGTCCACTCTTCTCCTTTCCCTGTGTAGTAAGTAAGAGAAGTAAGTAAACAACACCTGTAATATTATAAGGTATCAGGCTTAAGTTATAAAGTATAAGGTATTAGCTATATTATTAGGGCAGCTATATTATAAATGTTCAAAAACACCAATTTGTGCATAGTGCTGAAAACCTGAGCATAACGGAACACCATGTGAATCAATAGTCCCGAATTGTGTATGCTGCGGAAACCATCACTCTAGCCTAGATCAGAAATGTCCGAAATTACTAGAGGAAAAAGAAATTAAAACAATCCAATTTAAAGAAAAAATAGCTTCTATTAATTTTCTATAAAAAAATAGTCAGGGGAACAGTATATTTAGATATCGTTCATTATTCTGATTGCCATGAAAGACCATTCTTCTGAGTGTGAAAGGGTATTTATACATGGGGGTGGGGGGCGTGGTCCCGATCGAAGTAGGCCTTCCCATTGGCTGGTCTGTACCGGTCTGTTGTCTACGGGTGTGTTTGGTGGGGTGGGGTTCATCTGTATGCGAGTTATTCTGTCGGTCTTTCTTTGGACGGCCGGATACCAAACAAGTTTTTGCTAAGCTTATAGCCATCTTCCTTATTGAAATTGTTGGGTTCTTTCAGAATTTCGATAGCTTCTCTTATGTCACGGAGAAGGTAATTAGCTTCTTTTAGGCTGGTGTTTTCAAAGGGTATGTGGTGGTAGGTGTTGTAAAAAGGACACAACACCAATCACTTATACATGCTAACAACCACATACTCTTTGAAAACACCACCATCCATGCAAAATAATCTAATTACATTCTCCGTAACGTAAGAGAAGCTATCGAAATTGTCAAAAAACCCAACCACTTCAATAAGAAAGATATTAATGGGGAGGCCTTAAATGTACTGTCAGTTAATCGCGAGCGGATGGTCGGAGTCAGGGTATGCAGGGGGAGGGGGGGCGGGCGTGGACTCGATCGAAGTCGGCCTTCCCATTGCCTGGTCTGTGCTGGTCGTATGGTGTTCGGGTGTGTTCGTGTGTGTTTGGTGGGGTGGGGTTAATCTGTGTGTGAGTAATTGTGAGGGTCTTTCTGTGGACGGCCGGATACCAGTTTGTGCTAAGCTTATAGGCAACCATCTTCCTTATTGAAGTGGTTGGGTTCTTTGACAATTTCGATAGCATCTCTTACGTTACGGAGAAGGTAATTAGATTCTTTTGCATGGATGGTGATGTTTCCAAAGGGTATGTGGTTGTTAGCATGTATAAGTGATTGGTGTTGTGTCATCTTTACACCACCTACCACCACATACCCTTTGAAAACACCAGCCTAAAAGAAGCTATTTACCTTCTCCGTAACATAAGAGAAGCTATCGAAATTCTCAAAGAACCCAACAATTTCAATAAGGAAGATGGCTATAAGCTTAGCAAAAACTGGTTTGGTATCCGGACGTCCAACGAAAGACCGACAGAATAACTCACATACAGATGAACCCCACCCCACCAAACACACACGAACACACCCGAACACAACAGACCGGTACAGACCATCCAATGGGAAGGCCGACTTCGATCGAGACCTCGCCCCCCCCTCACCCTGAATACCCTGACTCCGACCATCCGCTCGCGCGATTAACTGACCAACCCTGAAGAAGCTCACAGCACGATGAGCGATAGCTTGGTTAATAGCACCGCGATGACAAGGTCCATCCCGAAAGAACAATATTAACGGCCGTGGAAGCCTATGTGAACATTATAGATCCTTCCTACATTGACTGCAGATTCTAAATCTAAGTGGATTAGAAATGGTAGATAGTCAAAACGATCGAACAAACTGCAAAACACCCGTCATTTCAATACCATTAAGACAGGCCATTTTTATTTCGCACTCAGAAGAATGATCATTCACGCCAATCGGAATCGTGTTACTATTTACCGAAGTGAAACTAGCCCCTTTTCTTAAAGTTTTTTTTATCGTAATTTTGCTTCTTTGAATTTACATTTGCTTCATTAGAAAATTCTTCAGTAGCAGAAGTGAGTTAGTGTGGTTAACAGTGAGTTGGTGTAATTAACAATGTTAATTAAAAACACAAAAAAAGGTAAATAAAAAAAAAGAGGAAACAAAAGAAAAAAAAGAAAAAAAGGGAAAAAAAGAAAGAAAAAAAAGAAAGAAGATCAAAAAAGAAAAAGAAAAAAAAAAGAAAGAAAAAAAAAGTGGATTCGAAATGTTAGATAGTCAAACAATCTGCTACCCACCGAAATCGGAGAAATTTCCTGGTGGTATTTACCCATCATTTTAATAGGCGATTGGTTTAGTGGTGAACCCTCGTAATTTTGCTTCTTTGAATTTATATTTGCTTCATTAGAAAATTCTTCAGTAGCAGAAGTGAGTTAGTGTGGTAAACAGTGAGTTGGTGTAATTAACAATGTTAATTAAAAACACAAAAAAAGGTAAATAAAAAAAAAGAGGAAACAAAAGAAAAAAAAGAAAAAAAGGGAAAAAAAGAAAGAAAAAAAAGAAAGAAGATCAAAAAAGAAAAAGAATAAAAAAAGAAAGAAAAAAAAAGTGGATTCGAAATGTTAGATAGTCAAACAATCTGCTACCCACCGAAATCGGAGAAATTTCCTGGTGGTATTTACCCATCATTTTAATAGGCGATTGGTTTAGTGGTGAACCCTCGTAATTTTGCTTCTTTGAATTTATATTTGCTTCATTAGAAAATTCTTCAGTAGCAGAAGTGAGTTAGTGTGGTTAACAGTGAGTTGGTGTAATTAACAATGTTAATTAAAAACACAAAAAAAGGTAAATAAAAAAAAAGAGGAAACAAAAGAAAAAAAAGAAAAAAAGGGAAAAAAAGAAAGAAAAAAAAGAAAGAAGATCAAAAAAGAAAAAGAATAAAAAAAGAAAGAAAAAAAAAGTGGATTCGAAATGTTAGATAGTCAAACAATCTGCTACCCACCAAAATCGGAGAAATTTCCTGGTGGTATTTACCCATCATTTGAATAGGCGATTGGTTTAGTGGTGAACCCTCGTAATTTTGCTTCTTTGAATTTATATTTGCTTCATTAGAAAATTCTTCAGTAGCAGAAGTTAGTTGGTGTGGGTTAGATGCACCTGACAAGTTAACTACGTCCCCCGTTTTCATTAATAAACAATGATAATTAATAAATAAAAACAAAAAAAGGTAAATAAAAAAAAGAGGAAACACAAAAAAAAACGAAAAAAGAAAGAAAAAAAAAGGAGAAAAAAAGAAAAAAGAACAAAAAAGAAAGAAAAAATGAAATAAGAACAAAAAAGTAATAGAAGAATAAAAGGAAAAAAAGAAAGACAAAAAAGAGAAAACAAATATGAAAACAAAAAAAAGTGGATTAGAAATGGTAGATAGTCAAAGGATCGAACAAACTCCGAAAAACACATGCTATTTCCATACCATTAAGACAGGCCATTTTTATTTCGCTCTCAGAAGAATGATCTTTCACGCCAATCGGAATTGTATTACTATTAACCGAAGTGAAACTAGACCCTTTTCTTAAAGTTTTCTTATAGCTTTTAAAAAAAAAATTACAGTACACTCTTCTCCTTTCCCTGTGTGGAAGAGAAGTAAGTAAACCACACCTGTAATATTATAAGGTATCAGGCTTAAGTTATAAAGTATAAGGTATTAGCTATATTATTAGGGCGGTGGTGGGTGAGCGTCATCCGTACGCATCAACCTGCCAGCGCCGCACAAAAGAAACAAAAAAATAAAAAAAATGTAAAACACTACTATTTACCGAAGTGAAATATTAACATTCAATGGCAGGAAGGGGGAGAAAAAAGAAAAAAAAAAAAGGCCTTTTTTATTTCGCACTTAGAAGAATGATCTTTCACGCCAAGGAGTTGGTATCGTGCTATTGCGGAGTAAGGAACTACGGAATAACGGAGCTAAGACCTAATTCTTCGTACAACTAAGTCTAGATTGAATGTTAATATTTCACTTCGGTAAATAGTAACACAATATAAGGTATAAAGTATAAGGTATTACCTATATTATTAGGGCAGTGGTGGGTGAGCGTCAACCGTACGCATCAACCCGCCACCGCCGCACAAAAGAAACAAAAAAAGAAAATAAAAAAAGGGAAACAAATAAAAAGGAAAGTGTATTAGAAATGGTAGATAGACGAAACTCCGAAAAACATGCCATTTCAATACCATTAAGACAGGCCATTTTTATTTCGTTCTCAGAAGAATGATCTTTCACGCCAATCGAAATTGTGTTACTATTAACCGAAGTGAAACTAAACCCTTTTCTTAAAGTTTTCTTATAGCTTTTAAAAAAACAATTACAGTACACTCTTCTCCTTTCCCTGTGTGGAAGAGATGTAAGTAAACCACACCTGTAGTATTATAAGGTATCAGGCTTAAGTTATAAAGTATAAGGTATTAGCTATATTATTAGGGCAGTGGTGGGTGAGCGTCATCCGTACGCATCAACCCGCCAGCGCCGCACAAAAGAAACAAAAAAAAAAAAAAAAATGTAAAACACTACTATTTACCGAAGTGAAATATTAACATTCAATGGCAGGAAGGGAAAAAAAAAAAGGCCATTTTTATTTCGCACTTAGGAGAATGATCTTTCACGCCAAGGAGTTGATATCGAGCTATTGCGGAGTAAGGAACTACGGAATAACGGACCTAAGACCTAATTCTTCGTACAGCTAAGTCTAGATTGAATGTTAATATTTCACTTCGGTAAATAGTAACACAATATAAGGTATAAAGTATAAGTTATTACCTATATTATTAGGGCAGTGGTGGGTGAGCGTCAACCGTACGCATCAACCCGCCACCGCCGCACAAAAGAAACAAAAAAAGAAAAAAGAAAATAAAAAAAAGGAAAGTGGATTAGAAATGGTAGATAGTCGAAACTCCGAAAAACGCATGCCATTTCAATAACATTAAGACAGGCCATTTTTAGAGGAGTTGATATCGTGCTATCGTGGAGTAAGGAACTACGGATTAACGGAGCAAAGACCTAATTACCGCTTTTATCAATTATTACTTAGAAAGGTCTATTTATTACATAGAACTGATATTTTTAATTAAGAAAATACACAAATAATAGGAAATTAGGAAGAGATGTAGGTTGTCAAACAGACGACTTTAATTTTCTAGAAAATAAAAAAATAATTGTGAATCCATCAACTTCCAAGGTCAGCTGTATTGGATGCAAGGTATAAAGTGCTCTCTTTGCACTCTTTTTTACGTAATAAAAAGAAAAAAAAAGAAAAATAATAGAAAAAAGAAAAAAAAGAAAAAAAAAAAAGTGGATTAGAAATGGTAGATAGTCAAACGATCGAATAAACTGAATAATTTGACATTCCAATACCATTAAGACAGGGCATTTTTTTCGCACTCAGAAGAATGATCTTTCACTCCATTCGGAATCCTGTTACTATTTACCGAAGTTTAACTTATAAAGTATCAAGTATAAGTTATATTATCACTGGTGGGTGAGCGTCAACCGTACGCATCAACCCGCCCCCGCCGCACCCCGTATGCCAGCAATTGGCAGGAAGGAAGAATAAAAAAAAAATGGAAAAAAAATCAAAAAAAGTTGATTAGAAATGGTAGATAGTCAAACGATCGAATAAACTGAATAATTTGACATTCCAATACCATTAAGACAGGGCATTTTTTTCGCACTCAGAAGAATGATCTTTCACTCCAATCGGAATCCTGTTACTATTTACCGAAGTTTAACTTATAAAGTATCAAGTATAAGTTATATTATCACTGGTGGATGAGCGTTAACCGTACGCATCAACTCGCCCACGCCGCACCCCGTATGCCAGCAATTGGCAGGTAGGAAGAACCAAAAAAAAATGGAAAAATAATCAAAAAAAGTTGATTAGAAATGGTAGATAGTCAAACGATCGAATAAACTGAATAATTTGACATTCCAATACCATTAAGACAGGGCATTTTTTTCGCACTCAGAAGAATGATCTTTCACTCCATTCGGAATCCTGTTACTATTTACCGAAGTTTAACTTATAAAGTATCAAGTATAAGTTATATTTTCACTGGTGGGTGAGCGTCAACCGTACGCATCAACCCGCCCCCGCCGTACCCCGTATGCCAGCAATTGGCATGAAGGAAGAACCAAAAAAGAGTGGAAAAAAAAATAAAGAAAAAAATTTAAAAAATAAAAAATATTAATAAAGAAAAAATAAAAAAAAAATAATAAAATAAAAAAAAAAAAAAAAATTAAAAAAAAAGAAAGAAAAGGAAAAAAAAAAAAAAAAGAAATTAAAAAAAAAAAAAAGAAAGAAAAGGAAAAAAAAATTAAAAAAAAGAAAAAAGAAAAAAAAGAAAAAAAATTAAAAAAAAGAAAAATAAAGGAAAAAAAAATAATAATAAAGAAAATAAGAAGAAAAAAAGTGGATTAGAAATGGTAGATAGTCAAACGATCGAATAAACTGAATAATTTGACATTCCAATACATTAAGACAGGGCATTTTTTTCGCACTCAGAAGAATGATCTTTCACTCCAATCGGAATCCTGTTCCTATTTACCGAAGTTTAACTTATAAAGTATCAAGTATAAGTTATATTATCACTGGTGGGTGAGCGTCAACCGTACGCATCAACCCGCCCCCGCCGCACCCCGTATGCCAGCAATCCCAGGAAGGGAGAACCAAAAAAAATGTATAATGTTCACGTAAAAATTGCATGATTATTAAGTGGCCATTTGCTCGTACTACATTTTAAATAAAACTTTCAAAAATAATTACTATTGTTTTATCTTTAAAATAGTGTTGTTTTTCCAGACCTATCTTATAAGTATTAATAGTAAGTTCGAAAAATCCTTTATGTATATTTATATATATGATTCTCTTCTGTTACTTAAGAGTATAGTTATATTTTTTAGTATGGATGTAAGTTTGAATATTCACGCCAAACTTAACAGACGTGAAGATAACCTTCAGGGACAGATGTGAGTAAGGTTATAATAGATATTGCTTACTGAGAGACTAGCTCGGGTGAACATTTGTTAAATTTATATTATGTGTGTTATTATGGAATATTGACTATTGTGTTGATTCAGGTTTGTAACTAAAGATACCTGGAGTTATTTAGTTATTTATAAGTTTGTTAATATGTTTTTTTAATTACAGTTCTTCACTTCATCCACAAGTGTTTTATTCCATTCACATTTTTGGTTAAGTCGTTAAGTTCACGACTTACAAATCAACAGAATGGAGAAGATAAAGGTAAAAGAGCACAGTTTTAAAGGTTAAAACTATACAATTGGTGAATCAGGAGGAAATTTTTGCTTTCCCAAAGGACCAACAAACCAGTGAAGCACATAAACGTCTAGTCGCTAAGGCGTCGCCATCCTCTTCCAAAATGATGAACCGTCTAGGAGTGTTCCTATCCCAGTGTGTTCAACTGCCACTACTCACATAGTCGCAGTTGACTGTTCAAGTACTGCTTCACGTTTAGCTGTGTCTATAGGAAGCCGAGAGCTGTTCATACATCTGTGAGGTTGTTGTTGCAACATGCCGTCATTCAGTCGGAATATAGTCCTTGGTGACTTCAAGCCAAACACATTCCCTGGCTGTGTAAAAACAACAACACACTGGGGACGTACATCACCAAGACTGGACTCTTCGTATACCACCGGTCCGTCAGACCATCGGCCGACTGTATATACTTTCGGAAGTACCCCCGCAGAGTGCAATTAAAGGCACGTCGCTCCAAAGGACTCGTAATATAAAGCCACTGTTGAAAAGCGGTCTCTCACTGCTTAGTATGTATAAAGCCAACGGCCTTGTCCCGGTTTAGAGTTCCCGCCTTCAGCAGACTCAGCTGTTGTAAATACTTGAAATACCTTTAGGGAGTACAACAATTGTAATTATTTTGCTGTATATATATAAGTTAAAATTAGACTGAGATAATCCCATCAACTAAATTTTTATTGATTAAACAGCTCGTATCTATCTTATCAAATCAAATCTTTTTTTTTTTTTTAAATAGAGAAAAATAATCATATGCTTAACTCTTAACCTAAAACTAATACAAATAGTCTATTTACACACACATAACTTATATATATATATATATATATATATATATATATATATATATTTTGTATGTTATTATCTATTGTATGTTAATATTTATGAATGAACGGAGATTTTGAAACAAAAAAAAAAAGTGTGTGTCAGCTCCGACACGCAACTGGAGTTTACCCATTTCCGCCTCTAATGAATTTTAAATGTGTTCTTACTAATTAGCCGTTCTCCACTGATACTTATCATCGCGCATTATTTTTTAATAATAATTAAATTATTTAATACATTTAGTTTAAATTAATGTGTACTATTTTAATTAAAATTATAAATATATATTTTTTATTAATCATGCCAACGTTTCGCCTTACTTTGTAGGTCATCTTCCGGGCTAATAGTTGGTGCGGTGACTTGTTACAACACTAAAACTGCCAACTGAACTCATATAGATGTATATTCACGGTTGTGAAATACATCCCAAGAAAGGATATAGTAACACCCCAATGATATAAATGTTAGCAATTTGGGCACACAAAAAACCACTGCAACCACACCGTTGCAAGATGGAGCGGCTAACATAATTTCTGAATGTCCGCGACTAGGCGAACTCAAACACAATGTTCGAATTGCGAGGGAGCGCACGTCGCTTCTTATAGAAATGCCTCCATAGAAAAAAATTAGAAGAAATAGTGACTAAAAGGGTGGAAGAAAAGAGATCTAAGCAGATCAGTACTGACCAAAACATACCCAAACTAATGACTAACAGCATGACAGTTCGCAAAATGACAACCGAACCACATCCGATTTCTTCCCTGTCTTTACTATTTTGACTGGGGCCTCATCTTCATAGTCCGGTGGAGGTGTATTCAAGCACAGCATGATCACTGCCTGTCCACATTCTACTACACCAATCCCCCTGTCCTAGTAGCACTACACACTACACAGTGCACACTGTACACAATTTAATAGTCACTGCACACCCTTGCTAAATAGCTAGTCAATTTCCTACTCTTATCAGAGCAACGCTGCCCTGTCGTCAGTTGAGGTCGTATCCAAGTGATAAGAATGGACCCCAACAGCATAAGGCGGAATCTAAATAAGAGTAGTAATAGTGTTTGTTTGGACAGGTGTCTTTAAAAAGGCTCCTATATAAACAATTATCGCATTTCAACACTTGGAGAATAAAGCAATAGAATACACTGTTACCACACGTATCTCTTCCCGAATAGTCCCGGAATTTGACTTTTAATTTCTATCTATTATGTAGAATATAATACAAATAATACAACCTTATCGAGAAGGGAACATTACTCGCCACATTTAGTCAAAATTTGATTTTACTCCTCATAAAATTTTCATACCGTGGGCTAAATATGAAAGTCGTTTCTTAAGGAGCAAACTCCCAAACCCCGCTATTCATTAACTGATTAGCCCTGAAGAAGCTCACAGCACGATGAGCGAAAGCTTGGTTACTATCACCGAAATGACACGGTCCATCCCGGAAGAAGAATATCAACGGCCGTGGAAGTCTACCTGAACATTTTAGTAAATTATTTAATTAATTCGTTAATAATGTATTTGTTTAAGCAATATAATTTTTTTATATTTATTTATTTTTTTTTTTTTTTTATTATCATAATATATATATATATTTTCGGGAGAGGAGTGGCTCAGTGGCAGAGTACTGAGTTACCATGCCGGAAATCCTGGTTCAATTCCCGCTGCAGGCCATGATTTTTATTTAGTCTGTTTGCAGCGGGAGATGGATCATATACGATCTAGGACCCTCTTGGGGCCCACCCAGCCTCTATAAAATATTATAAAAATAGGATACCCAAAATAAGGGGGAAAAATCTGGCGGTCGAGCGTGACCTAGGACAAGTCCCCTCCTTGCAGAACCGTTGTCCATGAAACAGTACAGTCTCTACCATGTACTGAACCCCAGACCCTTCATGGATTGTAGTGGTACAGGTTTTTTTTTTTTATATATATTTTCAAACATCTTATTCGATGTAGATGTTTAATAAAAACTTTTATTAAAATTTAATGTTGAATTATTTGTAACGAACTCAAATAATTTAAGTTAGATATATTTTATTAAATGTTAATTAATGTTAGAAGAGTCTTGTCTGTCTGTGGCGACGCCGAGTCATCAGTCCAATACGGAATTAATCAGGGGACTGGTTTTAAATGGAAATTAAGTAATGGTTATGAGATAATGAGTACTGATGGGGAATGTGTAAGTTGTAAGTTGTTATTAGCGCATATGAATATTATTAAACAGGATGGATATGATTATTGTTATAGATGATAGATCAAATTTTATTAAGAAATTATTATGTTATTAGTGTTTTTAGGATTCTGAGTATTGATGTAGAATCTGGTGTATGATTCTAGTTCATATGTTATTGTTTAGTCCTACTATTGACGGTGAATCTTATGTTAATTTAAAAGTTGTATTTTTCCTGTTGACTGGGAATTCCGGTTTAAATTGTAATTGTTATTTTATTAATGCCTTATATATAATAGTTAAATGTAATTAATTTGTATGTCAATATATTTTTATTCAATTAATTTTTGTTAGATAAATGTTTTGGGGTTTATTTCTTCACCCAGCTTCCCTTGTAGTCCTCGACTATACCATGTCCTCTCCCAGCCCTTTACCCCAGTAGGTAACATATTATTATCTTGTTTTATTTTAATACGGTTCATTTTATGTTGGTTTCAAAATTCATTATATTTCAAATCTTAAATATAATAGAGCTAGTTAATGAATCTGGGTCAAGGA
Source organism: Troilus luridus (assembly GCA_964056705.1). NCBI lineage: Eukaryota > Metazoa > Arthropoda > Insecta > Hemiptera > Pentatomidae > Troilus > Troilus luridus. Next base: position 161,883 of record CAXKTH010000132.1, read on the forward strand.
TTGAGGTTAAAAATTAAGTTTAATTGCTGATTCATAACCTTCCAATTGCCTTTCTCAATCAGGGTTTAATCTTGTCTATCCGAGTTGTTGAATTAATAATGAAATGTAATAATTGAATTTTTCAACAGCTATCGATGTTCAATATGTTTCATTGGTCGTTAAGTTTAAAGTTTACAATAATTATGTATTCAAAAATATTTATCCCTCAATATTTTTCCCGTTTTAAATATTTAATATTTTAATTCCCATATTTAGGAGCTTAAAATAAACCACAAAGTTTTTTAAAGGCTAATTATGGCATAATAATTGGGAAACAATTTTAAATACATAGTAATAATCATATATGTTATAGTATTTTTTTTAATTACACCCTTAAATAAGTTTTTTTTGTTCAAATAGATTTCAAAGTTTTACGGAAAATAATTTATTTTATTTTATTTTTTATTTATTCGGTTTTTTTTTACAATTAATGTATCCCTATACCCAATATCTTTTCCCGCCAATCCTTCCTATCGGCCCATTCTTCTTGTTCCTCTCTCAGCCTTCTTGTTGCCATTCCTTCTCTTACATCCTTCATCCATGTCATCCTTGGTCTTCCTTTCTTCCTTCTATAATCTGGTTTATATAGGAAGAGTTTCTTTGGCCATCTATTGCCGTTCATTCTCACCAGGTGGCCAAACCATTATATCTTTTGCTTTATGTAATACTTCCTGCAATTCACTAAAACTAAACTCTCTATCTAAAGAATGTTCCAATGTAAAGGCTCAGCATGTTTAAAAAGTTCACCACGGAATGGCGGATTCAATGTACTAGAGAAATAATTAACCCATTGTCCACTATCAATGAAATTAGGACCAATCTAATGACTTTGCTTTAATTTTTTAACAATATTCCAAAAGCTTTTGCTAACAGTTACATTTAAAAAAAATGTATTCAACATTATGTAGTATTCTTTTTTCTTAGTTTTACAAAGCTGTTTATACTCTTGATTTTGAATTAAATACATACGTTTGAATAAATGTATGTTTGTGTTTCTATTTATGTTCAATTATTCAATTTCGATTGTTTACCCAAACCAGTTTAACGTTTTCTTATTAGTACTAGATGAGTTACATGTATAATTTCCTAAACTAGATGACTTACGTATTATTTGTACAAACATGTTACCTTATCTTGGGAATCAACAGGCATTACATTTAAAGAATTCACTTTATACTCTAATTTATTTTTAAACATCTTCTTATCTATCTCCATTGTCCATTGTTGGTCCATTGTGATTTGGGTAGCAATGAAAAAATATATATATTTTTTTTATTCAATTTACTATTGCCCTCTAAGTGATGGTGAACAGAGCTGAGCTTAATCAGTCAAGCACAATTTTTACTAAGACAACCCTAGTGCTTGGTGACGGTTATAATGTGGCACTGAATGGACTGCCCCTCAGAGCGATCAAGGAGGCCTGTGAAAGATTGCAAAAGGAAGCTGGAAGAATGAATGAAGATAAAACAAAGCACCATAAGGCTTAGGAAGAAACGCCTATAAAATCGCCGAAGCAATATGTTATAGGACAGTATGCAGTCCAAATACCTCAATAAATAATTGAATACCTCGGCTCCATAGTAAACAATTATATTATGGAACACCGGATGGAGCCAGGCCACGTGGAAGAACGAAAGGAAGATGGAAGGACGCAGTGGCTGAGGACTTGAGGATGATTGGAGTGTCCAGAGGACATGCTCCTGACCGCAATGAGTGGGAGAAGGCAGTTGAGAGGCCCAAGGGCAGCTTCAGGCGTCTGTCGACCCGAAAAATAAATACAAATCTAAGCAACCCGAAGCTATCGAAAGTGCGATTATCGATATCAGAGTACTATTAGAGGCGAAGGAAAACTTCCCAGCCAATAATAAAGCATACGCCTCATTTGACATGATAAAATAATAGAATATGAATTGGGAACAGATTCGGTCCATAAATTGTACTGATACTGCGAACAGACCACTCTGTTTGCGTGGTTAGAAGAGGATTATAGTAATTTTTATTTTACATGTGGATGTAAAATGAACATACAACCAAAAACTAATTAGAACTAAATTCGGAAATGCAAATGTCAAATAATTATATCTTTTATTTAGGCATCTTTCAAGCCTGATGAGGACCATGTTGAAACTCGTACTCTTCTTCCTGATTCAAGCAAGTTGTCTGCAACTTTTAAAATGAGTTAAGCAATGTAGAAAGTAAGCTAGCAAAGGAGTTAGGCAATGTAGATAAAAGGCTATGTAATTTACAGAATGAATTAGGTACTGTTAAGAATGAGCTAGGTACTGTAAAAAGTGGTTTATTGGATACATTAGAGTCTAAGTTAAGCACATGAGAGACTAAGTTAATGGAAAATGTTGAGAATAAGTTAGCCGATGTAAATAATAATGTAGCTGATGTAGAGTCTAGGTTAGGAGAAAAATTAAATTCAAAGGTTAGCGAAATTGGGCTAAGAATAGAAGCTCTCGAGGGACGTATGAGCAACCCACCGACGAACGTCACCGATCGTTCCTCAAAGGGCAGCTATCATAACACAATTTTCCCCGCCTATGCTGGGGCGCCACCAAATCACTACGCCATTCCAGTATTCGACGGAAAGACGGCGTGGGAAGACTACAACGACAGGGGCTTCGATCCACGGGTGCTCGCAGGAGACCCAAGCTTCAGCGTTGAGCCTGGCCATGCGTGGAGACGCCTTGGGAGTGCTGCAGGGGATGCCCATGTCGGAGCGGTCCAACTACGGAAGCGTTTCGGCCACCGCCACATGGACCAGCTGTATCGCTCACAGCTAAGAAACAGGGTCCAGAAGACCCACTAGACGGTCCAGGAATTTGAAGCGGATATTCCCCGGCTAGTGAGGAATGCCTACCTATCGGTCACCGACGATGTCTACGAGAGCTTGGCTGTCGACAAATTCCTGGATAGACTTCCGGCCCCAGAGAAACAACAAGGTGTGAAGCTCGCCTGGCCCAAAACTTTGGGAGACGCCTTATCTCAGACCATGGAGTTCGAGGATGTCTGACAGTCATACGGGGCTATGCGCGAGTTTGAGCAGCAGAAGCGGAGCTTAATGTGGTCCTTAGCGTCGAAGACATAGTGACGGAAGTATTGGAGGCTCTAAGGACTCTTAAGAAGGAGATACGCTGCTGGAGCTGCGGCTAACTTGGGCACCCTAGAAGCAAGTGACCAACCAAGAAACAAGAAGAGCCGCAGGAAAAACTATTTAAGGTGGATACGAAGGGCGAACTGTCAACCGTCAAAAACCGAGTATGTCAAAGGCCCCAGGAAGACCATCAGAGTTGCGTCAATAGGAAACAGAACGAGCAGTTTCTACGTTGATGGGATGGTGAACGGGCAGCTGCGAAGTCTGCTACTGGATACCGGCGCAACCATGACAATCTTGAACTCGAAGACAATTCCCACTGAGAATATCTTACCGACCACTTGTGCATTACGGACTGCCACCGGACAGCCAGCCAAAGTCTACGGGGAGACCTTTGCCACCTTCATCATCGGCGGTCAACATCTGAAGAACTGCGCTCTCGTGGCAGAAATTGATGAAGATGCCATATTGGGCACGAACTTGATGATCGCATACGGGATCAAGCTGGATATGGCGAGAGGTGTGATAATGCTGGGAGACGAAGAAGTCATCCTTCGGCAGGGAAAGGACCTCTACACACGAGTGCTCTTACTAGAAGATACCTGCACGGAGCCAAATCGTGACGTATGGGACGTTGGGAGGACATCAACCTGCGCCTCAATGTGTTCTACTCGAACCTGGAAGGCACGAGGACTAGGTGATTGGACGCGGCATACTGGTTGCTAGGTATCTCATCAAGGACGGACGTCCCACTCCACTTCGGCTAATAAACCTTAACAGTTTCCCGGTAACGCTGAAGAAAGGAACACCGGTCGGAGAGCGTAACAACCGCTACCTCAGTGGTTCGTCAGCTGCAACGTCGTCCCACCGAGCTGCCGGAACAATTAAATGGATTAGTTGACGAATCATGCCGTGACCTTTCGGCTTAACAGAGCGAAGAAGTGAAGAACATGATAACCGGATGTCCCGACGTCTTCGAGATCAGCCCATGACCACGGGGTAGAGCTGATATCGTCCAGCCCAGGATTGACACAGGGTATGCGAAGCCCATCCGACAGGTTCCGCGAAGGCAGCCGTTAACCAAACCGGAGGACACCGAGAATATTATTGTGGAGATGGCGGCTGATGGTGTCATTGTGCCTTCGAGTAGCCCCTGGATGTCTCCTGTTGTATTGGTGAATAAGAAAGACTGCACAACAAGATTCTTCTTAGACTACCGCCTTCTGATCAACGTCGCCAAGAGGACAGTTATCTGCTTCCCAGTATTGACGATACACTGGACACCCTAGGGGGTGTAAACTTTGCATAACCTTGGATCCTCGCAGTGGATATTGGCAGGTTGGATTGGCACCTGAAGATAAAGAGAAGACAGCGTTTTCAATTGGGCTCTGGCAGTTTACAGAAATGTCGTTCGGGCTTTCCAATGCTTCTGCCACATTCGAAAGACTAATGGAAAGCGTGCTAATAGGTATCTCTTGATAGGTATGCCTGGTATCAACTAACTTATAATACATTGCTTCAGTCTCAAGTTGAATAATCATCGAAATGACTTTTTTTTTGTTTTTAATATTCTTCACTAATCTTTTGAAACCATCATCGGAGTTAGTATGATATAATAAAAAAAAATTGAAATGAACCCAATGGAATCTCAAAAGACTCCTTATGGTTTTTAAAGACTATTGTTATTTTTTGTTATACAGCATAATCCCAATTTTAAAAGGAAAACGTTTTTAAGGAAATGTTATTTTTCAAAAAGGAGGTAATTCCTCTAAACATCATTTGTTCACCTACAATTTTATAGGGTCCAGCATACAAACAAAAAAATGCGGACTGACTTAAATTTTATTACACCATTATGGCGTCCATGCAAAATAAATCCCCAACATTGCATACTTACAGCTATGCTATGTGACGTCAATTAGTTCGTGGTATTCGTAATTTTGGATCATAATTAAGTAATAAAGGATATATGTATGAACATATAAATATAAAGTTTTAATTTTTTTCTATATATAAAAAAATAGTAATAAAATTTAAAAAAAAAAAAAAAAAAAAAGAAAAGGAAAAAAAAATAATAAAGAAAAAAATAAAAAATAAAAAATAAAGGAAAAAAAAAAAAGTTAAAAAAAAAAAAATTAAAAAAAAAAAAAAAAAAAAAAGAAAGAAAAGGAAAAAAAAAAATTAAAAAAAAAAAAAAAGAAAGAAAAAAAAAAGTTAAAAAAAAAAAATTAAAAAAAAAAAAAAGAAAGAAAAAAAAAAGTTAAAAAAAGCATTAAAAAAAAAAAAAAAATTAAAAAAAAAAAAAAAAATTAAAAAAAGAAAGAAAAGGAAAAAAAATAAAGAAAATAAGAAGAAAAAAAGTGGATTAGAAATGGTAGATAGTCAAACGATCGAATAAACTGAATAATTTGACATTCCAATACATTAAGACAGGGCATTTTTTTCGCACTCAGAAGAATGATCTTTCACTCCAATCGGAATCCTGTTACTATTTACCGAAGTTTAACTTATAAAGTATCAAGTATAAGTTATATTATCATTGGTGGGTGAGCGTCAACCGTACGCATCAACCCGCCCCCGCCGCACCCCGTATGCCAGCAATGGCAGGAAGGGAGAACCAAAAAAAATGTATAATGTTGACGTAAAAATTGCATGATTATTAAGTGGCCATTTGCTCGTACTACATTTTAAATAAAACTTTCAAAAATAAGTACTATTGTTTTATCTTTAAAATAGTGTTGTTTTTCCAGACCTATCTTATAAGTATTAATAGTAAGTTCGAAAAATCCTTTATGTATATTTATATATATGATTCTCTTCTGTTACTTAAGAGTATAGTTATATTTTTTAGTATGGATGTAAGTTTGAATATTCACGCCAAACTTAACAGACGTGAAGATAACCTTCAGGGACAGATGTGAGTAAGGTTATAATAGATATTGCTTACTGAGAGACTAGCTCGGGTGAACATTTGTTAAATTTATATTATGTGTGTTATTATGGAATATTGACTATTGTGTTGATTCAGGTTTGTAACTAAAGATACCTGGAGTTATTTAGTTATTTATAAGTTTGTTAATATGTTTTTTTAATTACAGTTCTTCACTGCATCCACAAGTGTTTTATTCCATTCACATTTTTGGTTAAGTCGTTAAGTTCACGACTTACAAATCAACACAATGAGAAGATAAAGGTAAAATTTCATTTTATATCTGAAGCCGGAACAAACTCTAAGAGCACAGTTGTAAAGGTTAAAACTATACAATTGGTGAATCAGGAGGAAATTTTTGCTTTCCCAAAGGACCAACAAACTAGTGAAGCACATAAACGTCTAGTCGCTAAGGCGTCGCCATCCTCTTCCAAAATGATGAACCGTCTAGGAGTGTTCCTATCCCAGTGTGTTCAACTGCCACTACTCACATAGTCGCAGTTGACTGTTCAAGTACTGCTTCACGTTTAGCTGTGTCTATAGGAAGCCGAGAGCTGTTCATACATCTGTGAGGTTGTTGTTGCAACATGCCGTCATTCAGTCGGAATATAGTCCTTGGTGACTTCAAGCCAAACACATTCCCTGGCTGTGTAAAAACAACAACACACCGGGGACGTACATCACCAAGACTGGACTCTTCGTATACCACCGGTCCGTCAGACCATCGGCCGACTGTATATACTTTCGGAAGTACCCCCGCAGAGTGCAATTAAAGGCACGTCGCTCCAAAGGACTCGTAATATAAAGCCACTGTTGAAAAGCGGTCTCTCACTGCTTAGTATGTATAAAGCCAACGGCCTTGTCCCGGTTTAGAGTTCCCGCCTTCAGCAGACTCAGCCGTTGTAAATACTTGAAATACCTTTAGGGAGTACAACAATTGTAATTATTTTGCTGTATATATATAAGTTAAAATTAGACTGAGATAATCCCATCAACTAAATTTTTATTGATTAAACAGCTCGTATCTTATCAAATCAAATCTTTTTTTTTTTTTTAAATAGAGAAAAATAATCATATGCTTAACTCTTAACCTAAAACTAATACAAATAGTCTATTTACACACACATAACTTATATATATATATATATATATATATATATATATATATATATATATATATATATATTGTATGTTATTATCTATTGTATGTTAATATTTATGAATGAACGGAGATTTTGAAACAAAAAAAAAAAGTGTGTGTCAGCTCCGACACGCAACTGGAGTTTACCCATTTCCGCCTCTAATGAATTTTAAATGTGTTCTTACTAATTAGCCGTTCTCCACTGATACTTATCATCGCGCATTATTTTTTAATAATAATTAAATTATTTAATACATTTAGTTTAAATTAATGTGTACTATTTTAATTAAAATTATAAATATATATTTTTTATTAATCATGCCAACGTTTCGCCTTACTTTGTAGGTCATCTTCCGGGCTAATAGTTGGTGCGGTGACTTGTTACAACACTAAAACTGCCAACTGAACTCATATAGATGTATATTCACGGTTGTGAAATGCATCCCAAGAAAGGATATAGTAACACCCCAATGATATAAATGTTAGCAATTTGGGCACACAAAAAACCACTGCAACCACACCGTTGCAAGATGGAGCGGCTAACATAATTTCTGAATGTCCGCGACTAGGCGAACTCAAACACAATGTTCGAATTGCGAGGGAGCGCACGTCGCTTCTTATAGAAATGCCTCCATAGAAAAAAATTAGAAGAAATAGTGACTAAAAGGGTGGAAGAAAAGAGATCTAAGCAGATCAGTACTGACCAAAACATACCCAAACTAATGACTAACAGCATGACAGTTCGCAAAATGACAACCGAACCACATCCGATTTCTTCCCTGTCTTTACTATTTTGACTGGGGCCTCATCTTCATAGTCCGGTAGAAGCCCCTGGATGTCTCCTGTTGTATTAGTGAAGAAGAAAGACTGCACAACAAGATTCTTCTTAGACTACCGCCTTCTGATCAACGTCGCCAAGAGGACAGTTATCTGCTTCCCAGTATTGACGATACACTGGACACCCTAGGGGGTGTAAACTTTGCATAACCTTGGATCCTCGCAGTGGATATTGGCAGGTTGGATTGGCACCTGAAGATAAAGAGAAGACAGCGTTTTCAATTGGGCTCTGGCAGTTTACAGAAATGCCGTTCGGGCTTTCCAATGCTTCTGCCACATTCGAAAGACTAATGGAAAGCGTGTTAATAGGTATCTCTTGATAGGTATGCCTGGTATCAACTAACTTATAATACATTGCTTCAGTCTCAAGTTGAATAATCATCGAAATGACTTTTTTTTTGTTTTTAATATTCTTCACTAATCTTTTGAAACCATCATCGGAGTTAGTATGATATAATAAAAAAAAATTGAAATGAACCCAATGGAATCTCAAAAGACTCCTTATGGTTTTTAAAGACTATTGTTATTTTTTGTTATACAGCATAATCCCAATTTTAAAAGGAAAACGTTTTTAAGGAAATGTTATTTTTCAAAAAGGAGGTAATTCCTCTAAACATCATTTGTTCACCTACAATTTTATAGGGTCCAGCATACAAACAAAAAAATGCGGACTGACTTAAATTTTATTACACCATTATGGCGTCCATGCAAAATAAATCCCCAACATTGCATACTTACAGCTATGCTATGTGACGTCAATTAGTTCGTGGTATTCGTAATTTTGGATCATAATTAAGTAATAAAGGATATATGTATGAACATATAAATATAAAGTTTTAATTTTTTTCTATATATAAAAAAATAGTAATAAAATTTTAAAAAAAAAAAAAAAAAAAGAAAAGGAAAAAAAAATAATAAAGAAAAAAATAAAAAATAAAAAATAAAGGAAAAAAAAAAAGTTAAAAAAAAAAAAAAATTAAAAAAAAAAAAAAAAAAAAGAAAGAAAAGGAAAAAAAAAATTAAAAAAAAAAAAAAAGAAAGAAAAAAAAAAGTTAAAAAAAAAAAATTAAAAAAAAAAAAAAAGAAAGAAAAAAAAAAGTTAAAAAAAGCATTAAAAAAAAAAAAAAAATTAAAAAAAAAAAAAAAAATTAAAAAAAAAAAAAAATTAAAAAAAGAAAGAAAAGGAAAAAAAATAAAGAAAATAAGAAGAAAAAAAGTGGATTAGAAATGGTAGATAGTCAAACGATCGAATAAACTGAATAATTTGACATTCCAATACATTAAGACAGGGCATTTTTTTCGCACTCAGAAGAATGATCTTTCACTCCAATCGGAATCCTGTTACTATTTACCGAAGTTTAACTTATAAAGTATCAAGTATAAGTTATATTATCATTGGTGGGTGAGCGTCAACCGTACGCATCAACCCGCCCCCGCCGCACCCCGTATGCCAGCAATGGCAGGAAGGGAGAACCAAAAAAAATGTATAATGTTGACGTAAAAATTGCATGATTATTAAGTGGCCATTTGCTCGTACTACATTTTAAATAAAACTTTCAAAAATAAGTACTATTGTTTTATCTTTAAAATAGTGTTGTTTTTCCAGACCTATCTTATAAGTATTAATAGTAAGTTCGAAAAATCCTTTATGTATATTTATATATATGATTCTCTTCTGTTACTTAAGAGTATAGTTATATTTTTTAGTATGGATGTAAGTTTGAATATTCACGCCAAACTTAACAGACGTGAAGATAACCTTCAGGGACAGATGTGAGTAAGGTTATAATAGATATTGCTTACTGAGAGACTAGCTCGGGTGAACATTTGTTAAATTTATATTATGTGTGTTATTATGGAATATTGACTATTGTGTTGATTCAGGTTTGTAACTAAAGATACCTGGAGTTATTTAGTTATTTATAAGTTTGTTAATATGTTTTTTTAATTACAGTTCTTCACTGCATCCACAAGTGTTTTATTCCATTCACATTTTTGGTTAAGTCGTTAAGTTCACGACTTACAAATCAACACAATGAGAAGATAAAGGTAAAATTTCATTTTATATCTGAAGCCGGAACAAACTCTAAGAGCACAGTTGTAAAGGTTAAAACTATACAATTGGTGAATCAGGAGGAAATTTTTGCTTTCCCAAAGGACCAACAAACTAGTGAAGCACATAAACGTCTAGTCGCTAAGGCGTCGCCATCCTCTTCCAAAATGATGAACCGTCTAGGAGTGTTCCTATCCCAGTGTGTTCAACTGCCACTACTCACATAGTCGCAGTTGACTGTTCAAGTACTGCTTCACGTTTAGCTGTGTCTATAGGAAGCCGAGAGCTGTTCATACATCTGTGAGGTTGTTGTTGCAACATGCCGTCATTCAGTCGGAATATAGTCCTTGGTGACTTCAAGCCAAACACATTCCCTGGCTGTGTAAAAACAACAACACACCGGGGACGTACATCACCAAGACTGGACTCTTCGTATACCACCGGTCCGTCAGACCATCGGCCGACTGTATATACTTTCGGAAGTACCCCCGCAGAGTGCAATTAAAGGCACGTCGCTCCAAAGGACTCGTAATATAAAGCCACTGTTGAAAAGCGGTCTCTCACTGCTTAGTATGTATAAAGCCAACGGCCTTGTCCCGGTTTAGAGTTCCCGCCTTCAGCAGACTCAGCCGTTGTAAATACTTGAAATACCTTTAGGGAGTACAACAATTGTAATTATTTTGCTGTATATATATAAGTTAAAATTAGACTGAGATAATCCCATCAACTAAATTTTTATTGATTAAACAGCTCGTATCTATCTTATCAAATCAAATCTTTTTTTTTTTTTTAAATAGAGAAAAATAATCATATGCTTAACTCTTAACCTAAAACTAATACAAATAGTCTATTTACACACACATAACTTATATATATATATATATATATATATATATATATATATATATATATATATATATATATTGTATGTTATTATCTATTGTATGTTAATATTTATGAATGAACGGAGATTTTGAAACAAAAAAAAAAAGTGTGTGTCAGCTCCGACACGCAACTGGAGTTTACCCATTTCCGCCTCTAATGAATTTTAAATGTGTTCTTACTAATTAGCCGTTCTCCACTGATACTTATCATCGCGCATTATTTTTTAATAATAATTAAATTATTTAATACATTTAGTTTAAATTAATGTGTACTATTTTAATTAAAATTATAAATATATATTTTTTATTAATCATGCCAACGTTTCGCCTTACTTTGTAGGTCATCTTCCGGGCTAATAGTTGGTGCGGTGACTTGTTACAACACTAAAACTGCCAACTGAACTCATATAGATGTATATTCACGGTTGTGAAATGCATCCCAAGAAAGGATATAGTAACATCCCAATGATATAAATGTTAGCAATTTGGGCACACAAAAAACCACTGCAACCACACCGTTGCAAGATGGAGCGGCTAACATAATTTCTGAATGTCCGCGACTAGGCGAACTCAAACACAATGTTCGAATTGCGAGGGAGCGCACGTCGCTTCTTATAGAAATGCCTCCATAGAAAAAAATTAGAAGAAATAGTGACTAAAAGGGTGGAAGAAAAGAGATCTAAGCAGATCAGTACTGACCAAAACATACCCAAACTAATGACTAACAGCATGACAGTTCGCAAAATGACAACCGAACCACATCCGATTTCTTCCCTGTCTTTACTATTTTGACTGGGGCCTCATCTTCATAGTCCGGTAGAAGCCCCTGGATGTCTCCTGTTGTATTAGTGAAGAAGAAAGACTGCACAACAAGATTCTTCTTAGACTACCGCCTTCTGATCAACGTCGCCAAGAGGACAGTTATCTGCTTCCCAGTATTGACGATACACTGGACACCCTAGGGGGTGTAAACTTTGCATAACCTTGGATCCTCGCAGTGGATATTGGCAGGTTGGATTGGCACCTGAAGATAAAGAGAAGACAGCGTTTTCAATTGGGCTCTGGCAGTTTACAGAAATGCCGTTCGGGCTTTCCAATGCTTCTGCCACATTCGAAAGACTAATGGAAAGCGTGTTAATAGGTATCTCTTGATAGGTATGCCTGGTATCAACTAACTTATAATACATTGCTTCAGTCTCAAGTTGAATAATCATCGAAATGACTTTTTTTTTGTTTTTAATATTCTTCACTAATCTTTTGAAACCATCATCGGAGTTAGTATGATATAATAAAAAAAAATTGAAATGAACCCAATGGAATCTCAAAAGACTCCTTATGGTTTTTAAAGACTATTGTTATTTTTTGTTATACAGCATAATCCCAATTTTAAAAGGAAAACGTTTTTAAGGAAATGTTATTTTTCAAAAAGGAGGTAATTCCTCTAAACATCATTTGTTCACCTACAATTTTATAGGGTCCAGCATACAAACAAAAAAATGCGGACTGACTTAAATTTTATTACACCATTATGGCGTCCATGCAAAATAAATCCCCAACATTGCATACTTACAGCTATGCTATGTGACGTCAATTAGTTCGTGGTATTCGTAATTTTGGATCATAATTAAGTAATAAAGGATATATGTATGAACATATAAATATAAAGTTTTAATTTTTTTCTATATATAAAAAAATAGTAATAAAATTTTAAAAAAAAAAAAAAAAAAAAGAAAAGGAAAAAAAAATAATAAAGAAAAAAATAAAAAATAAAAAATAAAGGAAAAAAAAAAAAGTAAAAAAAAAATAAAAATTAAAAAAAAAAAAAAAAAAAAAGAAAGAAAAGGAAAAAAAAAAATTAAAAAAAAAAAAAAAAGAAAGAAAAAAAAAAGTTAAAAAAAAAAAATTAAAAAAAAAAAAAAAGAAAGAAAAAAAAAAGTTAAAAAAAGCATTAAAAAAAAAAAAAAAATTAAAAAAAAAAAAAAAAATTAAAAAAAAAAAAAAATTAAAAAAAGAAAGAAAAGGAAAAAAAATAAAGAAAATAAGAAGAAAAAAAGTGGATTAGAAATGGTAGATAGTCAAACGATCGAATAAACTGAATAATTTGACATTCCAATACATTAAGACAGGGCATTTTTTTCGCACTCAGAAGAATGATCTTTCACTCCAATCGGAATCCTGTTACTATTTACCGAAGTTTAACTTATAAAGTATCAAGTATAAGTTATATTATCATTGGTGGGTGAGCGTCAACCGTACGCATCAACCCGCCCCCGCCGCACCCCGTATGCCAGCAATGGCAGGAAGGGAGAACCAAAAAAAATGTATAATGTTGACGTAAAAATTGCATGATTATTAAGTGGCCATTTGCTCGTACTACATTTTAAATAAAACTTTCAAAAATAAGTACTATTGTTTTATCTTTAAAATAGTGTTGTTTTTCCAGACCTATCTTATAAGTATTAATAGTAAGTTCGAAAAATCCTTTATGTATATTTATATATATGATTCTCTTCTGTTACTTAAGAGTATAGTTATATTTTTTAGTATGGATGTAAGTTTGAATATTCACGCCAAACTTAACAGACGTGAAGATAACCTTCAGGGACAGATGTGAGTAAGGTTATAATAGATATTGCTTACTGAGAGACTAGCTCGGGTGAACATTTGTTAAATTTATATTATGTGTGTTATTATGGAATATTGACTATTGTGTTGATTCAGGTTTGTAACTAAAGATACCTGGAGTTATTTAGTTATTTATAAGTTTGTTAATATGTTTTTTTAATTACAGTTCTTCACTGCATCCACAAGTGTTTTATTCCATTCACATTTTTGGTTAAGTCGTTAAGTTCACGACTTACAAATCAACACAATGAGAAGATAAAGGTAAAATTTCATTTTATATCTGAAGCCGGAACAAACTCTAAGAGCACAGTTGTAAAGGTTAAAACTATACAATTGGTGAATCAGGAGGAAATTTTTGCTTTCCCAAAGGACCAACAAACTAGTGAAGCACATAAACGTCTAGTCGCTAAGGCGTCGCCATCCTCTTCCAAAATGATGAACCGTCTAGGAGTGTTCCTATCCCAGTGTGTTCAACTGCCACTACTCACATAGTCGCAGTTGACTGTTCAAGTACTGCTTCACGTTTAGCTGTGTCTATAGGAAGCCGAGAGCTGTTCATACATCTGTGAGGTTGTTGTTGCAACATGCCGTCATTCAGTCGGAATATAGTCCTTGGTGACTTCAAGCCAAACACATTCCCTGGCTGTGTAAAAACAACAACACACCGGGGACGTACATCACCAAGACTGGACTCTTCGTATACCACCGGTCCGTCAGACCATCGGCCGACTGTATATACTTTCGGAAGTACCCCCGCAGAGTGCAATTAAAGGCACGTCGCTCCAAAGGACTCGTAATATAAAGCCACTGTTGAAAAGCGGTCTCTCACTGCTTAGTATGTATAAAGCCAACGGCCTTTTCCCGGTTTAGAGTTCCCGCCTTCAGCAGACTCAGCCGTTGTAAATACTTGAAATACCTTTAGGGAGTACAACAATTGTAATTATTTTGCTGTATATATATAAGTTAAAATTAGACTGAGATAATCCCATCAACTAAATTTTTATTGATTAAACAGCTCGTATCTATCTTATCAAATCAAATCTTTTTTTTTTTTTAAATAGAGAAAAATAATCATATGCTTAACTCTTAACCTAAAACTAATACAAATAGTCTATTTACACACACATAACTTATATATATATATATATATATTGTATGTTATTATCTATTGTATGTTAATATTTATGAATGAACGGAGATTTTGAAACAAAAAAAAAAAGTGTGTGTCAGCTCCGACACGCAACTGGAGTTTACCCATTTCCGCCTCTAATGAATTTTAAATGTGTTCTTACTAATTAGCCGTTCTCCACTGATACTTATCATCGCGCATTATTTTTTAATAATAATTAAATTATTTAATACATTTAGTTTAAATTAATGTGTACTATTTTAATTAAAATTATAAATATATATTTTTTATTAATCATGCCAACGTTTCGCCTTACTTTGTAGGTCATCTTCCGGGCTAATAGTTGGTGCGGTGACTTGTTACAACACTAAAACTGCCAACTGAACTCATATAGATGTATATTCACGGTTGTGAAATGCATCCCAAGAAAGGATATAGTAACACCCCAATGATATAAATGTTAGCAATTTGGGCACACAAAAAACCACTGCAACCACACCGTTGCAAGATGGAGCGGCTAACATAATTTCTGAATGTCCGCGACTAGGCGAACTCAAACACAATGTTCGAATTGCGAGGGAGCGCACGTCGCTTCTTATAGAAATGCCTCCATAGAAAAAAATTAGAAGAAATAGTGACTAAAAGGGTGGAAGAAAAGAGATCTAAGCAGATCAGTACTGACCAAAACATACCCAAACTAATGACTAACAGCATGACAGTTCGCAAAATGACAACCGAACCACATCCGATTTCTTCCCTGTCTTTACTATTTTGACTGGGGCCTCATCTTCATAGTCCGGTAGAAGCCCCTGGATGTCTCCTGTTGTATTAGTGAAGAAGAAAGACTGCACAACAAGATTCTTCTTAGACTACCGCCTTCTGATCAACGTCGCCAAGAGGACAGTTATCTGCTTCCCAGTATTGACGATACACTGGACACCCTAGGGGGTGTAAACTTTGCATAACCTTGGATCCTCGCAGTGGATATTGGCAGGTTGGATTGGCACCTGAAGATAAAGAGAAGACAGCGTTTTCAATTGGGCTCTGGCAGTTTACAGAAATGCCGTTCGGGCTTTCCAATGCTTCTGCCACATTCGAAAGACTAATGGAAAGCGTGTTAATGGGTATCTCTTGATAGGTATGCCTGGTATCAACTAACTTATAATACATTGCTTCAGTCTCAAGTTGAATAATCATCGAAATGACTTTTTTTTTGTTTTTAATATTCTTCACTAATCTTTTGAAACCATCATCGGAGTTAGTATGATATAATAAAAAAAAATTGAAATGAACCCAATGGAATCTCAAAAGACTCCTTATGGTTTTTAAAGACTATTGTTATTTTTTGTTATACAGCATAATCCCAATTTTAAAAGGAAAACGTTTTTAAGGAAATGTTATTTTTCAAAAAGGAGGTAATTCCTCTAAACATCATTTGTTCACCTACAATTTTATAGGGTCCAGCATACAAACAAAAAAATGCGGACTGACTTAAATTTTATTACACCATTATGGCGTCCATGCAAAATAAATCCCCAACATTGCATACTTACAGCTATGCTATGTGACGTCAATTAGTTCGTGGTATTCGTAATTTTGGATCATAATTAAGTAATAAAGGATATATGTATGAACATATAAATATAAAGTTTTAATTTTTTTCTATATATAAAAAAATAGTAATAAAATTAAAAAAAAAAAAAAAAAAAAAAAAAAAGGAAAAAAAAATAATAAAGAAAAAAATAAAAAATAAAAAATAAAGGAAAAAAAAAAAAGTTAAAAAAAAAAAAAAATTAAAAAAAAAAAAAAAAAAAAAGAAAGAAAAGGAAAAAAAAAAATTAAAAAAAAAAAAAAAAGAAAGAAAAAAAAAAGTTAAAAAAAAAAAATTAAAAAAAAAAAAAAAGAAAGAAAAAAAAAAGTTAAAAAAAGCATTAAAAAAAAAAAAAAATTAAAAAAAAAAAAAAAAATTAAAAAAAAAAAAAATTAAAAAAAGAAAGAAAAGGAAAAAAAATAAAGAAAATAAGAAGAAAAAAAGTGGATTAGAAATGGTAGATAGTCAAACGATCGAATAAACTGAATAATTTGACATTCCAATACATTAAGACAGGGCATTTTTTTCGCACTCAGAAGAATGATCTTTCACTCCAATCGGAATCCTGTTACTATTTACCGAAGTTTAACTTATAAAGTATCAAGTATAAGTTATATTATCATTGGTGGGTGAGCGTCAACCGTACGCATCAACCCGCCCCCGCCGCACCCCGTATGCCAGCAATGGCAGGAAGGGAGAACCAAAAAAAATGTATAATGTTGACGTAAAAATTGCATGATTATTAAGTGGCCATTTGCTCGTACTACATTTTAAATAAAACTTTCAAAAATAAGTACTATTGTTTTATCTTTAAAATAGTGTTGTTTTTCCAGACCTATCTTATAAGTATTAATAGTAAGTTCGAAAAATCCTTTATGTATATTTATATATATGATTCTCTTCTGTTACTTAAGAGTATAGTTATATTTTTTAGTATGGATGTAAGTTTGAATATTCACGCCAAACTTAACAGACGTGAAGATAACCTTCAGGGACAGATGTGAGTAAGGTTATAATAGATATTGCTTACTGAGAGACTAGCTCGGGTGAACATTTGTTAAATTTATATTATGTGTGTTATTATGGAATATTGACTATTGTGTTGATTCAGGTTTGTAACTAAAGATACCTGGAGTTATTTAGTTATTTATAAGTTTGTTAATATGTTTTTTTAATTACAGTTCTTCACTGCATCCACAAGTGTTTTATTCCATTCACATTTTTGGTTAAGTCGTTAAGTTCACGACTTACAAATCAACACAATGAGAAGATAAAGGTAAAATTTCATTTTATATCTGAAGCCGGAACAAACTCTAAGAGCACAGTTGTAAAGGTTAAAACTATACAATTGGTGAATCAGGAGGAAATTTTTGCTTTCCCAAAGGACCAACAAACTAGTGAAGCACATAAACGTCTAGTCGCTAAGGCGTCGCCATCCTCTTCCAAAATGATGAACCGTCTAGGAGTGTTCCTATCCCAGTGTGTTCAACTGCCACTACTCACATAGTCGCAGTTGACTGTTCAAGTACTGCTTCACGTTTAGCTGTGTCTATAGGAAGCCGAGAGCTGTTCATACATCTGTGAGGTTGTTGTTGCAACATGCCGTCATTCAGTCGGAATATAGTCCTTGGTGACTTCAAGCCAAACACATTCCCTGGCTGTGTAAAAACAACAACACACCGGGGACGTACATCACCAAGACTGGACTCTTCGTATACCACCGGTCCGTCAGACCATCGGCCGACTGTATATACTTTCGGAAGTACCCCCGCAGAGTGCAATTAAAGGCACGTCGCTCCAAAGGACTCGTAATATAAAGCCACTGTTGAAAAGCGGTCTCTCACTGCTTAGTATGTATAAAGCCAACGGCCTTGTCCCGGTTTAGAGTTCCCGCCTTCAGCAGACTCAGCCGTTGTAAATACTTGAAATACCTTTAGGGAGTACAACAATTGTAATTATTTTGCTGTATATATATAAGTTAAAATTAGACTGAGATAATCCCATCAACTAAATTTTTATTGATTAAACAGCTCGTATCTATCTTATCAAATCAAATCTTTTTTTTTTTTTAAATAGAGAAAAATAATCATATGCTTAACTCTTAACCTAAAACTAATACAAATAGTCTATTTACACACACATAACTTATATATATATATATATATTGTATGTTATTATCTATTGTATGTTAATATTTATGAATGAACGGAGATTTTGAAACAAAAAAAAAAAGTGTGTGTCAGCTCCGACACGCAACTGGAGTTTACCCATTTCCGCCTCTAATGAATTTTAAATGTGTTCTTACTAATTAGCCGTTCTCCACTGATACTTATCATCGCGCATTATTTTTTAATAATAATTAAATTATTTAATACATTTAGTTTAAATTAATGTGTACTATTTTAATTAAAATTATAAATATATATTTTTTATTAATCATGCCAACGTTTCGCCTTACTTTGTAGGTCATCTTCCGGGCTAATAGTTGGTGCGGTGACTTGTTACAACACTAAAACTGCCAACTGAACTCATATAGATGTATATTCACGGTTGTGAAATGCATCCCAAGAAAGGATATAGTAACACCCCAATGATATAAATGTTACCAATTTGGGCACACAAAAAACCACTGCAACCACACCGTTGCAAGATGGAGCGGCTAACATAATTTCTGAATGTCCGCGACTAGGCGAACTCAAACACAATGTTCGAATTGCGAGGGAGCGCACGTCGCTTCTTATAGAAATGCCTCCATAGAAAAAAATTAGAAGAAATAGTGACTAAAAGGGTGGAAGAAAAGAGATCTAAGCAGATCAGTACTGACCAAAACATACCCAAACTAATGACTAACAGCATGACAGTTCGCAAAATGACAACCGAACCACATCCGATTTCTTCCCTGTCTTTACTATTTTGACTGGGGCCTCATCTTCATAGTCCGGTAGAAGCCCCTGGATGTCTCCTGTTGTATTAGTGAAGAAGAAAGACTGCACAACAAGATTCTTCTTAGACTACCGCCTTCTGATCAACGTCGCCAAGAGGACAGTTATCTGCTTCCCAGTATTGACGATACACTGGACACCCTAGGGGGTGTAAACTTTGCATAACCTTGGATCCTCGCAGTGGATATTGGCAGGTTGGATTGGCACCTGAAGATAAAGAGAAGACAGCGTTTTCAATTGGGCTCTGGCAGTTTACAGAAATGCCGTTCGGGCTTTCCAATGCTTCTGCCACATTCGAAAGACTAATGGAAAGCGTGTTAATAGGTATCTCTTGATAGGTATGCCTGGTATCAACTAACTTATAATACATTGCTTCAGTCTCAAGTTGAATAATCATCGAAATGACTTTTTTTTTGTTTTTAATATTCTTCACTAATCTTTTGAAACCATCATCGGAGTTAGTATGATATAATAAAAAAAAATTGAAATGAACCCAATGGAATCTCAAAAGACTCCTTATGGTTTTTAAAGACTATTGTTATTTTTTGTTATACAGCATAATCCCAATTTTAAAAGGAAAACGTTTTTAAGGAAATGTTATTTTTCAAAAAGGAGGTAATTCCTCTAAACATCATTTGTTCACCTACAATTTTATAGGGTCCAGCATACAAACAAAAAAATGCGGACTGACTTAAATTTTATTACACCATTATGGCGTCCATGCAAAATAAATCCCCAACATTGCATACTTACAGCTATGCTATGTGACGTCAATTAGTTCGTGGTATTCGTAATTTTGGATCATAATTAAGTAATAAAGGATATATGTATGAACATATAAATATAAAGTTTTAATTTTTTTCTATATATAAAAAAATAGTAATAAAATTAAAAAAAAAAAAAAAAAAAAAAGAAAAGGAAAAAAAAATAATAAAGAAAAAAATAAAAAATAAAAAATAAAGGAAAAAAAAAAAAGTTAAAAAAAAAAAAAAATTAAAAAAAAAAAAAAAAAAAAAGAAAGAAAAGGAAAAAAAAAAATTAAAAAAAAAAAAAAAAGAAAGAAAAAAAAAAGTTAAAAAAAAAAAATTAAAAAAAAAAAAAAAGAAAGAAAAAAAAAAGTTAAAAAAAGCATTAAAAAAAAAAAAAAAATTAAAAAAAAAAAAAAAAATTAAAAAAAAAAAAAAATTAAAAAAAGAAAGAAAAGGAAAAAAAATAAAGAAAATAAGAAGAAAAAAAGTGGATTAGAAATGGTAGATAGTCAAACGATCGAATAAACTGAATAATTTGACATTCCAATACATTAAGACAGGGCATTTTTTTCGCACTCAGAAGAATGATCTTTCACTCCAATCGGAATCCTGTTACTATTTACCGAAGTTTAACTTATAAAGTATCAAGTATAAGTTATATTATCATTGGTGGGTGAGCGTCAACCGTACGCATCAACCCGCCCCCGCCGCACCCCGTATGCCAGCAATGGCAGGAAGGGAGAACCAAAAAAAATGTATAATGTTGACGTAAAAATTGCATGATTATTAAGTGGCCATTTGCTCGTACTACATTTTAAATAAAACTTTCAAAAATAAGTACTATTGTTTTATCTTTAAAATAGTGTTGTTTTTCCAGACCTATCTTATAAGTATTAATAGTAAGTTCGAAAAATCCTTTATGTATATTTATATATATGATTCTCTTCTGTTACTTAAGAGTATAGTTATATTTTTTAGTATGGATGTAAGTTTGAATATTCACGCCAAACTTAACAGACGTGAAGATAACCTTCAGGGACAGATGTGAGTAAGGTTATAATAGATATTGCTTACTGAGAGACTAGCTCGGGTGAACATTTGTTAAATTTATATTATGTGTGTTATTATGGAATATTGACTATTGTGTTGATTCAGGTTTGTAACTAAAGATACCTGGAGTTATTTAGTTATTTATAAGTTTGTTAATATGTTTTTTTAATTACAGTTCTTCACTGCATCCACAAGTGTTTTATTCCATTCACATTTTTGGTTAAGTCGTTAAGTTCACGACTTACAAATCAACACAATGAGAAGATAAAGGTAAAATTTCATTTTATATCTGAAGCCGGAACAAACTCTAAGAGCACAGTTGTAAAGGTTAAAACTATACAATTGGTGAATCAGGAGGAAATTTTTGCTTTCCCAAAGGACCAACAAACTAGTGAAGCACATAAACGTCTAGTCGCTAAGGCGTCGCCATCCTCTTCCAAAATGATGAACCGTCTAGGAGTGTTCCTATCCCAGTGTGTTCAACTGCCACTACTCACATAGTCGCAGTTGACTGTTCAAGTACTGCTTCACGTTTAGCTGTGTCTATAGGAAGCCGAGAGCTGTTCATACATCTGTGAGGTTGTTGTTGCAACATGCCGTCATTCAGTCGGAATATAGTCCTTGGTGACTTCAAGCCAAACACATTCCCTGGCTGTGTAAAAACAACAACACACCGGGGACGTACATCACCAAGACTGGACTCTTCGTATACCACCGGTCCGTCAGACCATCGGCCGACTGTATATACTTTCGGAAGTACCCCCGCAGAGTGCAATTAAAGGCACGTCGCTCCAAAGGACTCGTAATATAAAGCCACTGTTGAAAAGCGGTCTCTCACTGCTTAGTATGTATAAAGCCAACGGCCTTGTCCCGGTTTAGAGTTCCCGCCTTCAGCAGACTCAGCCGTTGTAAATACTTGAAATACCTTTAGGGAGTACAACAATTGTAATTATTTTGCTGTATATATATAAGTTAAAATTAGACTGAGATAATCCCATCAACTAAATTTTTATTGATTAAACAGCTCGTATCTATCTTATCAAATCAAATCTTTTTTTTTTTTTTAAATAGAGAAAAATAATCATATGCTTAACTCTTAACCTAAAACTAATACAAATAGTCTATTTACACACACATAACTTATATATATATATATATATTGTATGTTATTATCTATTGTATGTTAATATTTATGAATGAACGGAGATTTTGAAACAAAAAAAAAAAGTGTGTGTCAGCTCCGACACGCAACTGGAGTTTACCCATTTCCGCCTCTAATGAATTTTAAATGTGTTCTTACTAATTAGCCGTTCTCCACTGATACTTATCATCGCGCATTATTTTTTAATAATAATTAAATTATTTAATACATTTAGTTTAAATTAATGTGTACTATTTTAATTAAAATTATAAATATATATTTTTTATTAATCATGCCAACGTTTCGCCTTACTTTGTAGGTCATCTTCCGGGCTAATAGTTGGTGCGGTGACTTGTTACAACACTAAAACTGCCAACTGAACTCATATAGATGTATATTCACGGTTGTGAAATACATCCCAAGAAAGGATATAGTAACACCCCAATGATATAAATGTTAGCAATTTGGGCACACAAAAAACCACTGCAACAACACCGTTGCAAGATGGAGCGGCTAACATAATTTCTGAATGTCCGCGACTAGGCGAACTCAAACACAATGTTCGAATTGCGAGGGAGCGCACGTCGCTTCTTATAGAAATGCCTCCATAGAAAAAAATTAGAAGAAATAGTGACTAAAAGGGTGGAAGAAACGAGATCTAAGCAGATCAGTACTGACCAAAACATACCCAAACTAATGACTAACAGCATGACAGTTCGCAAAATGACAACCGAACCACATCCGATTTCTTCCCTGTCTTTACTATTTTGACTGGGGCCTCATCTTCATAGTCCGGTAGAAGCCCCTGGATGTCTCCTGTTGTATTAGTGAAGAAGAAAGACTGCACAACAAGATTCTTCTTAGACTACCGCCTTCTGATCAACGTCGCCAAGAGGACAGTTATCTGCTTCCCAGTATTGACGATACACTGGACACCCTAGGGGGTGTAAACTTTGCATAACCTTGGATCCTCGCAGTGGATATTGGCAGGTTGGATTGGCACCTGAAGATAAAGAGAAGACAGCGTTTTCAATTGGGCTCTGGCAGTTTACAGAAATGCCGTTCGGGCTTTCCAATGCTTCTGCCACATTCGAAAGACTAATGGAAAGCGTGTTAATAGGTATCTCTTGATAGGTATGCCTGGTATCAACTAACTTATAATACATTGCTTCAGTCTCAAGTTGAATAATCATCGAAATGACTTTTTTTTTGTTTTTAATATTCTTCACTAATCTTTTGAAACCATCATCGGAGTTAGTATGATATAATAAAAAAAAATTGAAATGAACCCAATGGAATCTCAAAAGACTCCTTATGGTTTTTAAAGACTATTGTTATTTTTTGTTATACAGCATAATCCCAATTTTAAAAGGAAAACGTTTTTAAGGAAATGTTATTTTTCAAAAAGGAGGCAATTCCTCTAAACATCATTTGTTCACCTACAATTTTATAGGGTCCAGCATACAAACAAAAAAATGCGGACTGAGTTAAATTTTATTACACCATTATGGCGTCCATGCAAAATAAATCCCCAACATTGCATACTTACAGCTATGCTATGTGACGTCAATTAGTTCGTGGTATTCGTAATTTTGGATCATAATTAAGTAATAAAGGATATATGTATGAACATATAAATATAAAGTTTTAATTTTTTTCTATATATAAAAAAATAGTTTAAAATAAAAAATAAAAAAAAAAAAAAAGAAAAGGAAAAAAAAATAATAAAGAAAAAAATAAAAAATAAAGGAAAAAAAAAAAGTTAAAAAAAAAAAAGTTTAAAAAAAAAAATTAAAAAAAAATTAAAAAAAAAAAAAAAGAAATAAAAGAAAAAAAAAAAAGAAAGAAAAAAAATTTGAAAAAAAAAAATTAAAAAAAAAAAAAAATTAAAAAAAAAAAAAAAAAAGAGAAAGAAAAGGAAAAAAAAAATTAAAAAAAAAAAAAAAAAAAAGAAAGAAAAGGAAAAAAAAAATTAAAAAAAATAAAAAAAAAAAAAAAAAAAATAAAATAAAAAAAAATAAAGAAAATAAGAAGAAAAAAAGTGGATTAGAAATGGTAGATAGTCAAACGATCGAATAAACTGAATAATTTGACATTCCAATACATTAAGACAGGGCATTTTTTTCGCACTCAGAAGAATGATCTTTCACTCCAATCGGAATCCTGTTACTATTTACCGAAGTTTAACTTATAAAGTATCAAGTATAAGTTATATTATCATTGGTGGGTGAGCGTCAACCGTACGCATCAACCCGCCCCCGCCGCACCCCGTATGCCAGCAATGGCAGGAAGGGAGAACCAAAAAAAATGTATAATGTTGACGTAAAAATTGCATGATTATTAAGTGGCCATTTGCTCGTACTACATTTTAAATAAAACTTTCAAAAATAAGTACTATTGTTTTATCTTTAAAATAGTGTTGTTTTTCCAGACCTATCTTATAAGTATTAATAGTAAGTTCGAAAAATCCTTTATGTATATTTATATATATGATTCTCTTCTGTTACTTAAGAGTATAGTTATATTTTTTAGTATGGATGTAAGTTTGAATATTCACGCCAAACTTAACAGACGTGAAGATAACCTTCAGGGACAGATGTGAGTAAGGTTATAATAGATATTGCTTACTGAGAGACTAGCTCGGGTGAACATTTGTTAAATTTATATTATGTGTGTTATTATGGAATATTGACTATTGTGTTGATTCAGGTTTGTAACTAAAGATACCTGGAGTTATTTAGTTATTTATAAGTTTGTTAATATGTTTTTTTAATTACAGTTCTTCACTGCATCCACAAGTGTTTTATTCCATTCACATTTTTGGTTAAGTCGTTAAGTTCACGACTTACAAATCAACACAATGAGAAGATAAAGGTAAAATTTCATTTTATATCTGAAGCCGGAACAAACTCTAAGAGCACAGTTGTAAAGGTTAAAACTATACAATTGGTGAATCAGGAGGAAATTTTTGCTTTCCCAAAGGACCAACAAACTAGTGAAGCACATAAACGTCTAGTCGCTAAGGCGTCGCCATCCTCTTCCAAAATGATGAACCGTCTAGGAGTGTTCCTATCCCAGTGTGTTCAACTGCCACTACTCACATAGTCGCAGTTGACTGTTCAAGTACTGCTTCACGTTTAGCTGTGTCTATAGGAAGCCGAGAGCTGTTCATACATCTGTGAGGTTGTTGTTGCAACATGCCGTCATTCAGTCGGAATATAGTCCTTGGTGACTTCAAGCCAAACACATTCCCTGGCTGTGTAAAAACAACAACACACCGGGGACGTACATCACCAAGACTGGACTCTTCGTATACCACCGGTCCGTCAGACCATCGGCCGACTGTATATACTTTCGGAAGTACCCCCGCAGAGTGCAATTAAAGGCACGTCGCTCCAAAGGACTCGTAATATAAAGCCACTGTTGAAAAGCGGTCTCTCACTGCTTAGTATGTATAAAGCCAACGGCCTTGTCCCGGTTTAGAGTTCCCGCCTTCAGCAGACTCAGCCGTTGTAAATACTTGAAATACCTTTAGGGAGTACAACAATTGTAATTATTTTGCTGTATATATATAAGTTAAAATTAGACTGAGATAATCCCATCAACTAAATTTTTATTGATTAAACAGCTCGTATCTATCTTATCAAATCAAATCTTTTTTTTTTTTTTAAATAGAGAAAAATAATCATATGCTTAACTCTTAACCTAAAACTAATACAAATAGTCTATTTACACACACATAACTTATATATATATATATATATATTGTATGTTATTATCTATTGTATGTTAATATTTATGAATGAACGGAGATTTTGAAACAAAAAAAAAAAGTGTGTGTCAGCTCCGACACGCAACTGGAGTTTACCCATTTCCGCCTCTAATGAATTTTAAATGTGTTCTTACTAATTAGCCGTTCTCCACTGATACTTATCATCGCGCATTATTTTTAAATAATAATTAAATTATTTAATACATTTAGTTTAAATTAATGTGTACTATTTTAATTAAAATTATAAATATATATTTTTTATTAATCATGCCAACGTTTCGCCTTACTTTGTAGGTCATCTTCCGGGCTAATAGTTGGTGCGGTGACTTGTTACAACACTAAAACTGCCAACTGAACTCATATAGATGTATATTCACGGTTGTGAAATGCATCCCAAGAAAGGATATAGTAACACCCCAATGATATAAATGTTAGCAATTTGGGCACACAAAAAACCACTGCAACCACACCGTTGCAAGATGGAGCGGCTAACATAATTTCTGAATGTCCGCGACTAGGCGAACTCAAACACAATGTTCGAATTGCGAGGGAGCGCACGTCGCTTCTTATAGAAATGCCTCCATAGAAAAAAATTAGAAGAAATAGTGACTAAAAGGGTGGAAGAAAAGAGATCTAAGCAGATCAGTACTGACCAAAACATACCCAAACTAATGACTAACAGCATGACAGTTCGCAAAATGACAACCGAACCACATCCGATTTCTTCCCTGTCTTTACTATTTTGACTGGGGCCTCATCTTCATAGTCCGGTAGAAGCCCCTGGATGTCTCCTGTTGTATTAGTGAAGAAGAAAGACTGCACAACAAGATTCTTCTTAGACTACCGCCTTCTGATCAACGTCGCCAAGAGGACAGTTATCTGCTTCCCAGTATTGACGATACACTGGACACCCTAGGGGGTGTAAACTTTGCATAACCTTGGATCCTCGCAGTGGATATTGGCAGGTTGGATTGGCACCTGAAGATAAAGAGAAGACAGCGTTTTCAATTGGGCTCTGGCAGTTTACAGAAATGCCGTTCGGGCTTTCCAATGCTTCTGCCACATTCGAAAGACTAATGGAAAGCGTGTTAATAGGTATCTCTTGATAGGTATGCCTGGTATCAACTAACTTATAATACATTGCTTCAGTCTCAAGTTGAATAATCATCGAAATGACTTTTTTTTTGTTTTTAATATTCTTCACTAATCTTTTGAAACCATCATCGGAGTTAGTATGATATAATAAAAAAAAATTGAAATGAACCCAATGGAATCTCAAAAGACTCCTTATGGTTTTTAAAGACTATTGTTATTTTTTGTTATACAGCATAATCCCAATTTTAAAAGGAAAACGTTTTTAAGGAAATGTTATTTTTCAAAAAGGAGGCAATTCCTCTAAACATCATTTGTTCACCTACAATTTTATAGGGTCCAGCATACAAACAAAAAAATGCGGACTGAGTTAAATTTTATTACACCATTATGGCGTCCATGCAAAATAAATCCCCAACATTGCATACTTACAGCTATGCTATGTGACGTCAATTAGTTCGTGGTATTCGTAATTTTGGATCATAATTAAGTAATAAAGGATATATGTATGAACATATAAATATAAAGTTTTAATTTTTTTCTATATATAAAAAAATAGTAATAAAATTAAAAAAAAAAAAAAAAAAAAAAGAAAAGGAAAAAAAAATAATAAAGAAAAAAATAAAAAATAAAAAATAAAGGAAAAAAAAAAAAGTTAAAAAAAAAAAAAAATAAAAAAAAAAAAAAAAAAAAAGAAAGAAAAGGAAAAAAAAAAATTAAAAAAAAAAAAAAAAGAAAGAAAAAAAAAAGTTAAAAAAAAAAAATTAAAAAAAAAAAAAAAGAAAGAAAAAAAAAAGTTAAAAAAAGCATTAAAAAAAAAAAAAAAATTAAAAAAAAAAAAAAAAATTAAAAAAAAAAAAAAATTAAAAAAAGAAAGAAAAGGAAAAAAAATAAAGAAAATAAGAAGAAAAAAAGTGGATTAGAAATGGTAGATAGTCAAACGATCGAATAAACTGAATAATTTGACATTCCAATACATTAAGACAGGGCATTTTTTTCGCACTCAGAAGAATGATCTTTCACTCCAATCGGAATCCTGTTACTATTTACCGAAGTTTAACTTATAAAGTATCAAGTATAAGTTATATTATCATTGGTGGGTGAGCGTCAACCGTACGCATCAACCCGCCCCCGCCGCACCCCGTATGCCAGCAATGGCAGGAAGGGAGAACCAAAAAAAATGTATAATGTTGACGTAAAAATTGCATGATTATTAAGTGGCCATTTGCTCGTACTACATTTTAAATAAAACTTTCAAAAATAAGTACTATTGTTTTATCTTTAAAATAGTGTTGTTTTTCCAGACCTATCTTATAAGTATTAATAGTAAGTTCGAAAAATCCTTTATGTATATTTATATATATGATTCTCTTCTGTTACTTAAGAGTATAGTTATATTTTTTAGTATGGATGTAAGTTTGAATATTCACGCCAAACTTAACAGACGTGAAGATAACCTTCAGGGACAGATGTGAGTAAGGTTATAATAGATATTGCTTACTGAGAGACTAGCTCGGGTGAACATTTGTTAAATTTATATTATGTGTGTTATTATGGAATATTGACTATTGTGTTGATTCAGGTTTGTAACTAAAGATACCTGGAGTTATTTAGTTATTTATAAGTTTGTTAATATGTTTTTTTAATTACAGTTCTTCACTGCATCCACAAGTGTTTTATTCCATTCACATTTTTGGTTAAGTCGTTAAGTTCACGACTTACAAATCAACACAATGAGAAGATAAAGGTAAAATTTCATTTTATATCTGAAGCCGGAACAAACTCTAAGAGCACAGTTGTAAAGGTTAAAACTATACAATTGGTGAATCAGGAGGAAATTTTTGCTTTCCCAAAGGACCAACAAACTAGTGAAGCACATAAACGTCTAGTCGCTAAGGCGTCGCCATCCTCTTCCAAAATGATGAACCGTCTAGGAGTGTTCCTATCCCAGTGTGTTCAACTGCCACTACTCACATAGTCGCAGTTGACTGTTCAAGTACTGCTTCACGTTTAGCTGTGTCTATAGGAAGCCGAGAGCTGTTCATACATCTGTGAGGTTGTTGTTGCAACATGCCGTCATTCAGTCGGAATATAGTCCTTGGTGACTTCAAGCCAAACACATTCCCTGGCTGTGTAAAAACAACAACACACCGGGGACGTACATCACCAAGACTGGACTCTTCGTATACCACCGGTCCGTCAGACCATCGGCCGACTGTATATACTTTCGGAAGTACCCCCGCAGAGTGCAATTAAAGGCACGTCGCTCCAAAGGACTCGTAATATAAAGCCACTGTTGAAAAGCGGTCTCTCACTGCTTAGTATGTATAAAGCCAACGGCCTTGTCCCGGTTTAGAGTTCCCGCCTTCAGCAGACTCAGCCGTTGTAAATACTTGAAATACCTTTAGGGAGTACAACAATTGTAATTATTTTGCTGTATATATATAAGTTAAAATTAGACTGAGATAATCCCATCAACTAAATTTTTATTGATTAAACAGCTCGTATCTATCTTATCAAATCAAATCTTTTTTTTTTTTTTAAATAGAGAAAAATAATCATATGCTTAACTCTTAACCTAAAACTAATACAAATAGTCTATTTACACACACATAACTTATATATATATATATATATATATATATATATATATATATATATATATTGTATGTTATTATCTATTGTATGTTAATATTTATGAATGAACGGAGATTTTGAAACAAAAAAAAAAGTGTGTGTCAGCTCCGACACGCAACTGGAGTTTACCCATTTCCGCCTCTAATGAATTTTAAATGTGTTCTTACTAATTAGCCGTTCTCCACTGATACTTATCATCGCGCATTATTTTTTAATAATAATTAAATTATTTAATACATTTAGTTTAAATTAATGTGTACTATTTTAATTAAAATTATAAATATATATTTTTTATTAATCATGCCAACGTTTCGCCTTACTTTGTAGGTCATCTTCCGGGCTAATAGTTGGTGCGGTGACTTGTTACAACACTAAAACTGCCAACTGAACTCATATAGATGTATATTCACGGTTGTGAAATGCATCCCAAGAAAGGATATAGTAACATCCCAATGATATAAATGTTAGCAATTTGGGCACACAAAAAACCACTGCAACCACACCGTTGCAAGATGGAGCGGCTAACATAATTTCTGAATGTCCGCGACTAGGCGAACTCAAACACAATGTTCGAATTGCGAGGGAGCGCACGTCGCTTCTTATAGAAATGCCTCCATAGAAAAAAATTAGAAGAAATAGTGACTAAAAGGGTGGAAGAAAAGAGATCTAAGCAGATCAGTACTGACCAAAACATACCCAAACTAATGACTAACAGCATGACAGTTCGCAAAATGACAACCGAACCACATCCGATTTCTTCCCTGTCTTTACTATTTTGACTGGGGCCTCATCTTCATAGTCCGGTAGAAGCCCCTGGATGTCTCCTGTTGTATTAGTGAAGAAGAAAGACTGCACAACAAGATTCTTCTTAGACTACCGCCTTCTGATCAACGTCGCCAAGAGGACAGTTATCTGCTTCCCAGTATTGACGATACACTGGACACCCTAGGGGGTGTAAACTTTGCATAACCTTGGATCCTCGCAGTGGATATTGGCAGGTTGGATTGGCACCTGAAGATAAAGAGAAGACAGCGTTTTCAATTGGGCTCTGGCAGTTTACAGAAATGCCGTTCGGGCTTTCCAATGCTTCTGCCACATTCGAAAGACTAATGGAAAGCGTGTTAATAGGTATCTCTTGATAGGTATGCCTGGTATCAACTAACTTATAATACATTGCTTCAGTCTCAAGTTGAATAATCATCGAAATGACTTTTTTTTTGTTTTTAATATTCTTCACTAATCTTTTGAAACCATCATCGGAGTTAGTATGATATAATAAAAAAAAATTGAAATGAACCCAATGGAATCTCAAAAGACTCCTTATGGTTTTTAAAGACTATTGTTATTTTTTGTTATACAGCATAATCCCAATTTTAAAAGGAAAACGTTTTTAAGGAAATGTTATTTTTCAAAAAGGAGGTAATTCCTCTAAACATCATTTGTTCACCTACAATTTTATAGGGTCCAGCATACAAACAAAAAAATGCGGACTGACTTAAATTTTATTACACCATTATGGCGTCCATGCAAAATAAATCCCCAACATTGCATACTTACAGCTATGCTATGTGACGTCAATTAGTTCGTGGTATTCGTAATTTTGGATCATAATTAAGTAATAAAGGATATATGTATGAACATATAAATATAAAGTTTTAATTTTTTTCTATATATAAAAAAATAGTAATAAAATTTAAAAAAAAAAAAAAAAAAAAAGAAAAGGAAAAAAAAATAATAAAGAAAAAATAAAAAATAAAAAATAAAGGAAAAAAAAAAAAGTTAAAAAAAAAAAAAAATTAAAAAAAAAAAAAAAAAAAAAGAAAGAAAAGGAAAAAAAAAATTAAAAAAAAAAAAAAAAGAAAGAAAAAAAAAAGTTAAAAAAAAAAAATTAAAAAAAAAAAAAAATTAAAAAAAAAAAAAAAAAATTAAAAAAAAAAAAAAGAAAGAAAAGGAAAAAAAAAATTAAAAAATAAAATAAAATTAAAAAAAGAAAGAAAAGGAAAAAAAATAAAGAAAATAAGAAGAAAAAAAGTGGATTAGAAATGGTAGATAGTCAAACGATCGAATAAACTGAATAATTTGACATTCCAATACATTAAGACAGGGCATTTTTTTCGCACTCAGAAGAATGATCTTTCACTCCAATCGGAATCCTGTTACTATTTACCGAAGTTTAACTTATAAAGTATCAAGTATAAGTTATATTATCATTGGTGGGTGAGCGTCAACCGTACGCATCAACCCGCCCCCGCCGCACCCCGTATGCCAGCAATGGCAGGAAGGGAGAACCAAAAAAAATGTATAATGTTGACGTAAAAATTGCATGATTATTAAGTGGCCATTTGCTCGTACTACATTTTAAATAAAACTTTCAAAAATAAGTACTATTGTTTTATCTTTAAAATAGTGTTGTTTTTCCAGACCTATCTTATAAGTATTAATAGTAAGTTCGAAAAATCCTTTATGTATATTTATATATATGATTCTCTTCTGTTACTTAAGAGTATAGTTATATTTTTTAGTATGGATGTAAGTTTGA
Source organism: Troilus luridus (assembly GCA_964056705.1). Taxonomy (NCBI): domain Eukaryota; kingdom Metazoa; phylum Arthropoda; class Insecta; order Hemiptera; family Pentatomidae; genus Troilus; species Troilus luridus. The sequence goes on from CAXKTH010000132.1 coordinate 194,133, forward strand.
ATATTCACGCCAAACTTAACAGACGTGAAGATAACCTTCAGGGACAGATGTGAGTAAGGTTATAATAGATATTGCTTACTGAGAGACTAGCTCGGGTGAACATTTGTTAAATTTATATTATGTGTGTTATTATGGAATATTGACTATTGTGTTGATTCAGGTTTGTAACTAAAGATACCTGGAGTTATTTAGTTATTTATAAGTTTGTTAATATGTTTTTTTAATTACAGTTCTTCACTGCATCCACAAGTGTTTTATTCCATTCACATTTTTGGTTAAGTCGTTAAGTTCACGACTTACAAATCAACACAATGAGAAGATAAAGGTAAAATTTCATTTTATATCTGAAGCCGGAACAAACTCTAAGAGCACAGTTGTAAAGGTTAAAACTATACAATTGGTGAATCAGGAGGAAATTTTTGCTTTCCCAAAGGACCAACAAACTAGTGAAGCACATAAACGTCTAGTCGCTAAGGCGTCGCCATCCTCTTCCAAAATGATGAACCGTCTAGGAGTGTTCCTATCCCAGTGTGTTCAACTGCCACTACTCACATAGTCGCAGTTGACTGTTCAAGTACTGCTTCACGTTTAGCTGTGTCTATAGGAAGCCGAGAGCTGTTCATACATCTGTGAGGTTGTTGTTGCAACATGCCGTCATTCAGTCGGAATATAGTCCTTGGTGACTTCAAGCCAAACACATTCCCTGGCTGTGTAAAAACAACAACACACCGGGGACGTACATCACCAAGACTGGACTCTTCGTATACCACCGGTCCGTCAGACCATCGGCCGACTGTATATACTTTCGGAAGTACCCCCGCAGAGTGCAATTAAAGGCACGTCGCTCCAAAGGACTCGTAATATAAAGCCACTGTTGAAAAGCGGTCTCTCACTGCTTAGTATGTATAAAGCCAACGGCCTTGTCCCGGTTTAGAGTTCCCGCCTTCAGCAGACTCAGCCGTTGTAAATACTTGAAATACCTTTAGGGAGTACAACAATTGTAATTATTTTGCTGTATATATATAAGTTAAAATTAGACTGAGATAATCCCATCAACTAAATTTTTATTGATTAAACAGCTCGTATCTATCTTATCAAATCAAATCTTTTTTTTTTTTTAAATAGAGAAAAATAATCATATGCTTAACTCTTAACCTAAAACTAATACAAATAGTCTATTTACACACACATAACTTATATATATATATATATATTGTATGTTATTATCTATTGTATGTTAATATTTATGAATGAACGGAGATTTTGAAACAAAAAAAAAAAGTGTGTGTCAGCTCCGACACGCAACTGGAGTTTACCCATTTCCGCCTCTAATGAATTTTAAATGTGTTCTTACTAATTAGCCGTTCTCCACTGATACTTATCATCGCGCATTATTTTTTAATAATAATTAAATTATTTAATACATTTAGTTTAAATTAATGTGTACTATTTTAATTAAAATTATAAATATATATTTTTTATTAATCATGCCAACGTTTCGCCTTACTTTGTAGGTCATCTTCCGGGCTAATAGTTGGTGCGGTGACTTGTTACAACACTAAAACTGCCAACTGAACTCATATAGATGTATATTCACGGTTGTGAAATGCATCCCAAGAAAGGATATAGTAACACCCCAATGATATAAATGTTAGCAATTTGGGCACACAAAAAACCACTGCAACCACACCGTTGCAAGATGGAGCGGCTAACATAATTTCTGAATGTCCGCGACTAGGCGAACTCAAACACAATGTTCGAATTGCGAGGGAGCGCACGTCGCTTCTTATAGAAATGCCTCCATAGAAAAAAATTAGAAGAAATAGTGACTAAAAGGGTGGAAGAAAAGAGATCTAAGCAGATCAGTACTGACCAAAACATACCCAAACTAATGACTAACAGCATGACAGTTCGCAAAATGACAACCGAACCACATCCGATTTCTTCCCTGTCTTTACTATTTTGACTGGGGCCTCATCTTCATAGTCCGGTAGAAGCCCCTGGATGTCTCCTGTTGTATTAGTGAAGAAGAAAGACTGCACAACAAGATTCTTCTTAGACTACCGCCTTCTGATCAACGTCGCCAAGAGGACAGTTATCTGCTTCCCAGTATTGACGATACACTGGACACCCTAGGGGGTGTAAACTTTGCATAACCTTGGATCCTCGCAGTGGATATTGGCAGGTTGGATTGGCACCTGAAGATAAAGAGAAGACAGCGTTTTCAATTGGGCTCTGGCAGTTTACAGAAATGCCGTTCGGGCTTTCCAATGCTTCTGCCACATTCGAAAGACTAATGGAAAGCGTGTTAATGGGTATCTCTTGATAGGTATGCCTGGTATCAACTAACTTATAATACATTGCTTCAGTCTCAAGTTGAATAATCATCGAAATGACTTTTTTTTTGTTTTTAATATTCTTCACTAATCTTTTGAAACCATCATCGGAGTTAGTATGATATAATAAAAAAAAATTGAAATGAACCCAATGGAATCTCAAAAGACTCCTTATGGTTTTTAAAGACTATTGTTATTTTTTGTTATACAGCATAATCCCAATTTTAAAAGGAAAACGTTTTTAAGGAAATGTTATTTTTCAAAAAGGAGGTAATTCCTCTAAACATCATTTGTTCACCTACAATTTTATAGGGTCCAGCATACAAACAAAAAAATGCGGACTGACTTAAATTTTATTACACCATTATGGCGTCCATGCAAAATAAATCCCCAACATTGCATACTTACAGCTATGCTATGTGACGTCAATTAGTTCGTGGTATTCGTAATTTTGGATCATAATTAAGTAATAAAGGATATATGTATGAACATATAAATATAAAGTTTTAATTTTTTTCTATATATAAAAAAATAGTAATAAAATTTTAAAAAAAAAAAAAAAAAAAAGAAAAGGAAAAAAAAATAATAAAGAAAAAAATAAAAAATAAAAAATAAAGGAAAAAAAAAAAAGTTAAAAAAAAAAAAAAATTAAAAAAAAAAAAAAAAAAAAAAGAAAGAAAAGGAAAAAAAAAAATTAAAAAAAAAAAAAAAGAAAGAAAAAAAAAAGTTAAAAAAAAAAAATTAAAAAAAAAAAAAAAGAAAGAAAAAAAAAAGTTAAAAAAAGCATTAAAAAAAAAAAAAAAATTAAAAAAAAAAAAAAAAATTAAAAAAAAAAAAAAATAAAAAAAAGAAAGAAAAGGAAAAAAAATAAAGAAAATAAGAAGAAAAAAAGTGGATTAGAAATGGTAGATAGTCAAACGATCGAATAAACTGAATAATTTGACATTCCAATACATTAAGACAGGGCATTTTTTTCGCACTCAGAAGAATGATCTTTCACTCCAATCGGAATCCTGTTACTATTTACCGAAGTTTAACTTATAAAGTATCAAGTATAAGTTATATTATCATTGGTGGGTGAGCGTCAACCGTACGCATCAACCCGCCCCCGCCGCACCCCGTATGCCAGCAATGGCAGGAAGGGAGAACCAAAAAAAATGTATAATGTTGACGTAAAAATTGCATGATTATTAAGTGGCCATTTGCTCGTACTACATTTTAAATAAAACTTTCAAAAATAAGTACTATTGTTTTATCTTTAAAATAGTGTTGTTTTTCCAGACCTATCTTATAAGTATTAATAGTAAGTTCGAAAAATCCTTTATGTATATTTATATATATGATTCTCTTCTGTTACTTAAGAGTATAGTTATATTTTTTAGTATGGATGTAAGTTTGAATATTCACGCCAAACTTAACAGACGTGAAGATAACCTTCAGGGACAGATGTGAGTAAGGTTATAATAGATATTGCTTACTGAGAGACTAGCTCGGGTGAACATTTGTTAAATTTATATTATGTGTGTTATTATGGAATATTGACTATTGTGTTGATTCAGGTTTGTAACTAAAGATACCTGGAGTTATTTAGTTATTTATAAGTTTGTTAATATGTTTTTTTAATTACAGTTCTTCACTGCATCCACAAGTGTTTTATTCCATTCACATTTTTGGTTAAGTCGTTAAGTTCACGACTTACAAATCAACACAATGAGAAGATAAAGGTAAAATTTCATTTTATATCTGAAGCCGGAACAAACTCTAAGAGCACAGTTGTAAAGGTTAAAACTATACAATTGGTGAATCAGGAGGAAATTTTTGCTTTCCCAAAGGACCAACAAACTAGTGAAGCACATAAACGTCTAGTCGCTAAGGCGTCGCCATCCTCTTCCAAAATGATGAACCGTCTAGGAGTGTTCCTATCCCAGTGTGTTCAACTGCCACTACTCACATAGTCGCAGTTGACTGTTCAAGTACTGCTTCACGTTTAGCTGTGTCTATAGGAAGCCGAGAGCTGTTCATACATCTGTGAGGTTGTTGTTGCAACATGCCGTCATTCAGTCGGAATATAGTCCTTGGTGACTTCAAGCCAAACACATTCCCTGGCTGTGTAAAAACAACAACACACCGGGGACGTACATCACCAAGACTGGACTCTTCGTATACCACCGGTCCGTCAGACCATCGGCCGACTGTATATACTTTCGGAAGTACCCCCGCAGAGTGCAATTAAAGGCACGTCGCTCCAAAGGACTCGTAATATAAAGCCACTGTTGAAAAGCGGTCTCTCACTGCTTAGTATGTATAAAGCCAACGGCCTTGTCCCGGTTTAGAGTTCCCGCCTTCAGCAGACTCAGCCGTTGTAAATACTTGAAATACCTTTAGGGAGTACAACAATTGTAATTATTTTGCTGTATATATATAAGTTAAAATTAGACTGAGATAATCCCATCAACTAAATTTTTATTGATTAAACAGCTCGTATCTATCTTATCAAATCAAATCTTTTTTTTTTTTTTAAATAGAGAAAAATAATCATATGCTTAACTCTTAACCTAAAACTAATACAAATAGTCTATTTACACACACATAACTTATATATATATATATATATATATATATATATATATATATATATATATTGTATGTTATTATCTATTGTATGTTAATATTTATGAATGAACGGAGATTTTGAAACAAAAAAAAAAAGTGTGTGTCAGCTCCGACACGCAACTGGAGTTTACCCATTTCCGCCTCTAATGAATTTTAAATGTGTTCTTACTAATTAGCCGTTCTCCACTGATACTTATCATCGCGCATTATTTTTTAATAATAATTAAATTATTTAATACATTTAGTTTAAATTAATGTGTACTATTTTAATTAAAATTATAAATATATATTTTTTATTAATCATGCCAACGTTTCGCCTTACTTTGTAGGTCATCTTCCGGGCTAATAGTTGGTGCGGTGACTTGTTACAACACTAAAACTGCCAACTGAACTCATATAGATGTATATTCACGGTTGTGAAATGCATCCCAAGAAAGGATATAGTAACACCCCAATGATATAAATGTTAGCAATTTGGGCACACAAAAAACCACTGCAACCACACCGTTGCAAGATGGAGCGGCTAACATAATTTCTGAATGTCCGCGACTAGGCGAACTCAAACACAATGTTCGAATTGCGAGGGAGCGCACGTCGCTTCTTATAGAAATGCCTCCATAGAAAAAAATTAGAAGAAATAGTGACTAAAAGGGTGGAAGAAAAGAGATCTAAGCAGATCAGTACTGACCAAAACATACCCAAACTAATGACTAACAGCATGACAGTTCGCAAAATGACAACCGAACCACATCCGATTTCTTCCCTGTCTTTACTATTTTGACTGGGGCCTCATCTTCATAGTCCGGTAGAAGCCCCTGGATGTCTCCTGTTGTATTAGTGAAGAAGAAAGACTGCACAACAAGATTCTTCTTAGACTACCGCCTTCTGATCAACGTCGCCAAGAGGACAGTTATCTGCTTCCCAGTATTGACGATACACTGGACACCCTAGGGGGTGTAAACTTTGCATAACCTTGGATCCTCGCAGTGGATATTGGCAGGTTGGATTGGCACCTGAAGATAAAGAGAAGACAGCGTTTTCAATTGGGCTCTGGCAGTTTACAGAAATGCCGTTCGGGCTTTCCAATGCTTCTGCCACATTCGAAAGACTAATGGAAAGCGTGTTAATAGGTATCTCTTGATAGGTATGCCTGGTATCAACTAACTTATAATACATTGCTTCAGTCTCAAGTTGAATAATCATCGAAATGACTTTTTTTTTGTTTTTAATATTCTTCACTAATCTTTTGAAACCATCATCGGAGTTAGTATGATATAATAAAAAAAAATTGAAATGAACCCAATGGAATCTCAAAAGACTCCTTATGGTTTTTAAAGACTATTGTTATTTTTTGTTATACAGCATAATCCCAATTTTAAAAGGAAAACGTTTTTAAGGAAATGTTATTTTTCAAAAAGGAGGTAATTCCTCTAAACATCATTTGTTCACCTACAATTTTATAGGGTCCAGCATACAAACAAAAAAATGCGGACTGACTTAAATTTTATTACACCATTATGGCGTCCATGCAAAATAAATCCCCAACATTGCATACTTACAGCTATGCTATGTGACGTCAATTAGTTCGTGGTATTCGTAATTTTGGATCATAATTAAGTAATAAAGGATATATGTATGAACATATAAATATAAAGTTTTAATTTTTTTCTATATATAAAAAAATAGTAATAAAATTTAAAAAAAAAAAAAAAAAAAAAGAAAAGGAAAAAAAAATAATAAAGAAAAAAATAAAAAATAAAAAATAAAGGAAAAAAAAAAAGTTAAAAAAAAAAAAAAATTAAAAAAAAAAAAAAAAAAAAAAGAAAGAAAAGGAAAAAAAAAAATTAAAAAAAAAAAAAAAAGAAAGAAAAAAAAAAGTTAAAAAAAAAAAATTAAAAAAAAAAAAAAAGAAAGAAAAAAAAAAGTTAAAAAAAGCATTAAAAAAAAAAAAAAAATTAAAAAAAAAAAAAAAAATTAAAAAAAAAAAAAAATTAAAAAAAGAAAGAAAAGGAAAAAAAATAAAGAAAATAAGAAGAAAAAAAGTGGATTAGAAATGGTAGATAGTCAAACGATCGAATAAACTGAATAATTTGACATTCCAATACATTAAGACAGGGCATTTTTTTCGCACTCAGAAGAATGATCTTTCACTCCAATCGGAATCCTGTTACTATTTACCGAAGTTTAACTTATAAAGTATCAAGTATAAGTTATATTATCATTGGTGGGTGAGCGTCAACCGTACGCATCAACCCGCCCCCGCCGCACCCCGTATGCCAGCAATGGCAGGAAGGGAGAACCAAAAAAAATGTATAATGTTGACGTAAAAATTGCATGATTATTAAGTGGCCATTTGCTCGTACTACATTTTAAATAAAACTTTCAAAAATAAGTACTATTGTTTTATCTTTAAAATAGTGTTGTTTTTCCAGACCTATCTTATAAGTATTAATAGTAAGTTCGAAAAATCCTTTATGTATATTTATATATATGATTCTCTTCTGTTACTTAAGAGTATAGTTATATTTTTTAGTATGGATGTAAGTTTGAATATTCACGCCAAACTTAACAGACGTGAAGATAACCTTCAGGGACAGATGTGAGTAAGGTTATAATAGATATTGCTTACTGAGAGACTAGCTCGGGTGAACATTTGTTAAATTTATATTATGTGTGTTATTATGGAATATTGACTATTGTGTTGATTCAGGTTTGTAACTAAAGATACCTGGAGTTATTTAGTTATTTATAAGTTTGTTAATATGTTTTTTTAATTACAGTTCTTCACTGCATCCACAAGTGTTTTATTCCATTCACATTTTTGGTTAAGTCGTTAAGTTCACGACTTACAAATCAACACAATGAGAAGATAAAGGTAAAATTTCATTTTATATCTGAAGCCGGAACAAACTCTAAGAGCACAGTTGTAAAGGTTAAAACTATACAATTGGTGAATCAGGAGGAAATTTTTGCTTTCCCAAAGGACCAACAAACTAGTGAAGCACATAAACGTCTAGTCGCTAAGGCGTCGCCATCCTCTTCCAAAATGATGAACCGTCTAGGAGTGTTCCTATCCCAGTGTGTTCAACTGCCACTACTCACATAGTCGCAGTTGACTGTTCAAGTACTGCTTCACGTTTAGCTGTGTCTATAGGAAGCCGAGAGCTGTTCATACATCTGTGAGGTTGTTGTTGCAACATGCCGTCATTCAGTCGGAATATAGTCCTTGGTGACTTCAAGCCAAACACATTCCCTGGCTGTGTAAAAACAACAACACACCGGGGACGTACATCACCAAGACTGGACTCTTCGTATACCACCGGTCCGTCAGACCATCGGCCGACTGTATATACTTTCGGAAGTACCCCCGCAGAGTGCAATTAAAGGCACGTCGCTCCAAAGGACTCGTAATATAAAGCCACTGTTGAAAAGCGGTCTCTCACTGCTTAGTATGTATAAAGCCAACGGCCTTGTCCCGGTTTAGAGTTCCCGCCTTCAGCAGACTCAGCCGTTGTAAATACTTGAAATACCTTTAGGGAGTACAACAATTGTAATTATTTTGCTGTATATATATAAGTTAAAATTAGACTGAGATAATCCCATCAACTAAATTTTTATTGATTAAACAGCTCGTATCTATCTTATCAAATCAAATCTTTTTTTTTTTTTTAAATAGAGAAAAATAATCATATGCTTAACTCTTAACCTAAAACTAATACAAATAGTCTATTTACACACACATAACATATATATATATATATATATATATATATATATATATTTTGTATGTTATTATCTATTGTATGTTAATATTTATGAATGAACGGAGATTTTGAAACAAAAAAAAAAAGTGTGTGTCAGCTCCGACACGCAACTGGAGTTTACCCATTTCCGCCTCTAATGAATTTTAAATGTGTTCTTACTAATTAGCCGTTCTCCACTGATACTTATCATCGCGCATTATTTTTTAATAATAATTAAATTATTTAATACATTTAGTTTAAATTAATGTGTACTATTTTAATTAAAATTATAAATATATATTTTTTATTAATCATGCCAACGTTTCGCCTTACTTTGTAGGTCATCTTCCGGGCTAATAGTTGGTGCGGTGACTTGTTACAACACTAAAACTGCCAACTGAACTCATATAGATGTATATTCACGGTTGTGAAATACATCCCAAGAAAGGATATAGTAACACCCCAATGATATAAATGTTAGCAATTTGGGCACACAAAAAACCACTGCAACAACACCGTTGCAAGATGGAGCGGCTAACATAATTTCTGAATGTCCGCGACTAGGCGAACTCAAACACAATGTTCGAATTGCGAGGGAGCGCACGTCGCTTCTTATAGAAATGCCTCCATAGAAAAAAATTAGAAGAAATAGTGACTAAAAGGGTGGAAGAAACGAGATCTAAGCAGATCAGTACTGACCAAAACATACCCAAACTAATGACTAACAGCATGACAGTTCGCAAAATGACAACCGAACCACATCCGATTTCTTCCCTGTCTTTACTATTTTGACTGGGGCCTCATCTTCATAGTCCGGTAGAAGCCCCTGGATGTCTCCTGTTGTATTAGTGAAGAAGAAAGACTGCACAACAAGATTCTTCTTAGACTACCGCCTTCTGATCAACGTCGCCAAGAGGACAGTTATCTGCTTCCCAGTATTGACGATACACTGGACACCCTAGGGGGTGTAAACTTTGCATAACCTTGGATCCTCGCAGTGGATATTGGCAGGTTGGATTGGCACCTGAAGATAAAGAGAAGACAGCGTTTTCAATTGGGCTCTGGCAGTTTACAGAAATGCCGTTCGGGCTTTCCAATGCTTCTGCCACATTCGAAAGACTAATGGAAAGCGTGTTAATAGGTATCTCTTGATAGGTATGCCTGGTATCAACTAACTTATAATACATTGCTTCAGTCTCAAGTTGAATAATCATCGAAATGACTTTTTTTTTGTTTTTAATATTCTTCACTAATCTTTTGAAACCATCATCGGAGTTAGTATGATATAATAAAAAAAAATTGAAATGAACCCAATGGAATCTCAAAAGACTCCTTATGGTTTTTAAAGACTATTGTTATTTTTTGTTATACAGCATAATCCCAATTTTAAAAGGAAAACGTTTTTAAGGAAATGTTATTTTTCAAAAAGGAGGCAATTCCTCTAAACATCATTTGTTCACCTACAATTTTATAGGGTCCAGCATACAAACAAAAAAATGCGGACTGACTTAAATTTTATTACACCATTATGGCGTCCATGCAAAATAAATCCCCAACATTGCATACTTACAGCTATGCTATGTGACGTCAATTAGTTCGTGGTATTCGTAATTTTGGATCATAATTAAGTAATAAAGGATATATGTATGAACATATAAATATAAAGTTTTAATTTTTTTCTATATATAAAAAAATAGTTTAAAATAAAAAATAAAAAAAAAAAAAAAGAAAAGGAAAAAAAAATAATAAAGAAAAAAATAAAAAATAAAGGAAAAAAAAAAGTTAAAAAAAAAAAAAGTTTAAAAAAAAAAATTAAAAAAAAATTAAAAAAAAAAAAAAAGAAATAAAAGAAAAAAAAAAAAGAAAGAAAAAAAATTTGAAAAAAAAAAATTAAAAAAAAAAAAAAATTAAAAAAAAAAAAAAAAAAGAGAAAGAAAAGGAAAAAAAAAATTAAAAAAAAAAAAAAAAAAAAGAAAGAAAAGGAAAAAAAAAATTAAAAAAAATAAAAAATAAAAAAAAAAAAATAAAATAAAAAAAAATAAAGAAAATAAGAAGAAAAAAAGTGGATTAGAAATGGTAGATAGTCAAACGATCGAATAAACTGAATAATTTGACATTCCAATACATTAAGACAGGGCATTTTTTTCGCACTCAGAAGAATGATCTTTCACTCCAATCGGAATCCTGTTACTATTTACCGAAGTTTAACTTATAAAGTATCAAGTATAAGTTATATTATCATTGGTGGGTGAGCGTCAACCGTACGCATCAACCCGCCCCCGCCGCACCCCGTATGCCAGCAATGGCAGGAAGGGAGAACCAAAAAAAATGTATAATGTTGACGTAAAAATTGCATGATTATTAAGTGGCCATTTGCTCGTACTACATTTTAAATAAAACTTTCAAAAATAAGTACTATTGTTTTATCTTTAAAATAGTGTTGTTTTTCCAGACCTATCTTATAAGTATTAATAGTAAGTTCGAAAAATCCTTTATGTATATTTATATATATGATTCTCTTCTGTTACTTAAGAGTATAGTTATATTTTTTAGTATGGATGTAAGTTTGAATATTCACGCCAAACTTAACAGACGTGAAGATAACCTTCAGGGACAGATGTGAGTAAGGTTATAATAGATATTGCTTACTGAGAGACTAGCTCGGGTGAACATTTGTTAAATTTATATTATGTGTGTTATTATGGAATATTGACTATTGTGTTGATTCAGGTTTGTAACTAAAGATACCTGGAGTTATTTAGTTATTTATAAGTTTGTTAATATGTTTTTTTAATTACAGTTCTTCACTGCATCCACAAGTGTTTTATTCCATTCACATTTTTGGTTAAGTCGTTAAGTTCACGACTTACAAATCAACACAATGAGAAGATAAAGGTAAAATTTCATTTTATATCTGAAGCCGGAACAAACTCTAAGAGCACAGTTGTAAAGGTTAAAACTATACAATTGGTGAATCAGGAGGAAATTTTTGCTTTCCCAAAGGACCAACAAACTAGTGAAGCACATAAACGTCTAGTCGCTAAGGCGTCGCCATCCTCTTCCAAAATGATGAACCGTCTAGGAGTGTTCCTATCCCAGTGTGTTCAACTGCCACTACTCACATAGTCGCAGTTGACTGTTCAAGTACTGCTTCACGTTTAGCTGTGTCTATAGGAAGCCGAGAGCTGTTCATACATCTGTGAGGTTGTTGTTGCAACATGCCGTCATTCAGTCGGAATATAGTCCTTGGTGACTTCAAGCCAAACACATTCCCTGGCTGTGTAAAAACAACAACACACCGGGGACGTACATCACCAAGACTGGACTCTTCGTATACCACCGGTCCGTCAGACCATCGGCCGACTGTATATACTTTCGGAAGTACCCCCGCAGAGTGCAATTAAAGGCACGTCGCTCCAAAGGACTCGTAATATAAAGCCACTGTTGAAAAGCGGTCTCTCACTGCTTAGTATGTATAAAGCCAACGGCCTTGTCCCGGTTTAGAGTTCCCGCCTTCAGCAGACTCAGCCGTTGTAAATACTTGAAATACCTTTAGGGAGTACAACAATTGTAATTATTTTGCTGTATATATATAAGTTAAAATTAGACTGAGATAATCCCATCAACTAAATTTTTATTGATTAAACAGCTCGTATCTATCTTATCAAATCAAATCTTTTTTTTTTTTTTAAATAGAGAAAAATAATCATATGCTTAACTCTTAACCTAAAACTAATACAAATAGTCTATTTACACACACATAACTTATATATATATATATATATATATATATATATATATATATTTTGTATGTTATTATCTATTGTATGTTAATATTTATGAATGAACGGAGATTTTGAAACAAAAAAAAAAAGTGTGTGTCAGCTCCGACACGCAACTGGAGTTTACCCATTTCCGCCTCTAATGAATTTTAAATGTGTTCTTACTAATTAGGCGTTCTCCACTGATACTTATCATCGCGCATTATTTTTTAATAATAATTAAATTATTTAATACATTTAGTTTAAATTAATGTGTACTATTTTAATTAAAATTATAAATATATATTTTTTATTAATCATGCCAACGTTTCGCCTTACTTTGTAGGTCATCTTCCGGGCTAATAGTTGGTGCGGTGACTTGTTACAACACTAAAACTGCCAACTGAACTCATATAGATGTATATTCACGGTTGTGAAATACATCCCAAGAAAGGATATAGTAACACCCCAATGATATAAATGTTAGCAATTTGGGCACACAAAAAACCACTGCAACAACACCGTTGCAAGATGGAGCGGCTAACATAATTTCTGAATGTCCGCGACTAGGCGAACTCAAACACAATGTTCGAATTGCGAGGGAGCGCACGTCGCTTCTTATAGAAATGCCTCCATAGAAAAAAATTAGAAGAAATAGTGACTAAAAGGGTGGAAGAAACGAGATCTAAGCAGATCAGTACTGACCAAAACATACCCAAACTAATGACTAACAGCATGACAGTTCGCAAAATGACAACCGAACCACATCCGATTTCTTCCCTGTCTTTACTATTTTGACTGGGGCCTCATCTTCATAGTCCGGTAGAAGCCCCTGGATGTCTCCTGTTGTATTAGTGAAGAAGAAAGACTGCACAACAAGATTCTTCTTAGACTACCGCCTTCTGATCAACGTCGCCAAGAGGACAGTTATCTGCTTCCCAGTATTGACGATACACTGGACACCCTAGGGGGTGTAAACTTTGCATAACCTTGGATCCTCGCAGTGGATATTGGCAGGTTGGATTGGCACCTGAAGATAAAGAGAAGACAGCGTTTTCAATTGGGCTCTGGCAGTTTACAGAAATGCCGTTCGGGCTTTCCAATGCTTCTGCCACATTCGAAAGACTAATGGAAAGCGTGTTAATAGGTATCTCTTGATAGGTATGCCTGGTATCAACTAACTTATAATACATTGCTTCAGTCTCAAGTTGAATAATCATCGAAATGACTTTTTTTTTGTTTTTAATATTCTTCACTAATCTTTTGAAACCATCATCGGAGTTAGTATGATATAATAAAAAAAAATTGAAATGAACCCAATGGAATCTCAAAAGACTCCTTATGGTTTTTAAAGACTATTGTTATTTTTTGTTATACAGCATAATCCCAATTTTAAAAGGAAAACGTTTTTAAGGAAATGTTATTTTTCAAAAAGGAGGCAATTCCTCTAAACATCATTTGTTCACCTACAATTTTATAGGGTCCAGCATACAAACAAAAAAATGCGGACTGAGTTAAATTTTATTACACCATTATGGCGTCCATGCAAAATAAATCCCCAACATTGCATACTTACAGCTATGCTATGTGACGTCAATTAGTTCGTGGTATTCGTAATTTTGGATCATAATTAAGTAATAAAGGATATATGTATGAACATATAAATATAAAGTTTTAATTTTTTTCTATATATAAAAAAATAGTTTAAAATAAAAAATAAAAAAAAAAAAAAAGAAAAGGAAAAAAAAATAATAAAGAAAAAAATAAAAAATAAAGGAAAAAAAAAAAGTTAAAAAAAAAAAAGTTTAAAAAAAAAAATTAAAAAAAAATTAAAAAAAAAAAAAGAAATAAAATAAAAAAAAAAAGAAAGAAAAAAAATTTGAAAAAAAAAAATTAAAAAAAAAAAAAAATTAAAAAAAAAAAAAAAAAGAGAAAGAAAAGGAAAAAAAAAATAAAAAAAAAAAAAAAAAAGAAAGAAAAGGAAAAAAAAAAATTAAAAAAAAAAAAAATAAAAAAAAAAAAATAAAATAAAAAAAAATAAAGAAAATAAGAAGAAAAAAAGTGGATTAGAAATGGTAGATAGTCAAACGATCGAATAAACTGAATAATTTGA
>CAXKTH010000133.1:0-49937 GCA_964056705.1 Troilus luridus
TCAATGAGTACTGTGGACGCATACACGCGTTTTTAATTTCTTTATGTTTTTCATGTAATAATTGCATGAAATTATGAGGCAATTATCTACATCCCCGGTGAATAAGTGGTTAAGTCGGATTTTCTCCAGAAAGAGTTAACTGCTTTCAGATGACCGGAATCGAACCATTCTCGTAGTTTTTGCTTGAAATGGAGTTGTAATATAAACAATAACTCCTTTTCCTTGCCTTACTTAGCCCCTTATTAACTACGAAAGCAACTCGATTCCGCTTCCTTAAGTACAAGAAACTCATTTTGGAGAAAATTAGATTTAACCACTTATTCACAGTGGCTTTAGATATATACCTATAACTTTAGCTACGGCTTTAGAGAAAGACAGATTATGACACAGTCGAAAGTAAAAGAAAAAAAATCAATTTTATGGCAAGAATTATTGATATATTTTTCGTAACAGTTCAAGTTGCTAAATAGTTAGGAAGGCACTCGAGATCATTTTTTTAAATTTCTATGCTGTAACAACATGAATCTAACTCCTTTTAATTGATGATTGATGGTTGAAAATAATCTTCTGCTATTTTACAATCATATGGAAAAGAAATATTATAGTAATTTATTAGTCGCACCATGAAAAGTTCATCAAGCAATAGAGCTGGCACCAGTGAAAAGTATTGAGTACCCTAGTATGGCAAGTTCCCCGCATTTTAATATTTTAACAGAAAATTGAAAGGACTATTAAAAGGTTTGGCAGGTTTTTAATTTTTACTTACATGCTCATACATACGATTCACTGATTATGTAATCCAATTGTGTTAGCGTGGAAAAAACAAAACAAATGTATTTTTATTAGCAGTAAGTCTAAAAAGTAAGATCATATAAATTAAAACAAATTAATGCAAATTTACTGGCATTATAATGAATAAGTTTCATATAGTTAATTGTTTTTATTTGTTGTCAGTGATATTTTTTATAGTAATAAAAAGTTATGACTCTTTCTTTCTGTCGATAAATTTTAAATACTACACTAAACCTAGAGGAATGAAGTAAATGAGTGATTAAACTAGTGTTCTCACATTAACAGTGGTTTGACTCTAAAGCCGCGTATACACTTAAGCATTCGCCCCGAATGAGCATGCGGTCCTCTGGGAGGGGGAAGCATTCCCCCGCACGTCCACGCACCACCCGGGAACGTAGAGGCCCGAACCCCGAACACGGAATTCAGTCTGCCCTAAGCCCTAAGCCTAAGCCCCTGTCTACCATGGCGAACAGAAAACTTCTAGTTGCCAGTTTCTCCTATATTTTCATACAGGAAAGCATTAAAAAAACAAAAACAGAAAAAGCGATGGAAACTATACAGGGAAAGGAATGCCCAAATAAATGTTAATAACTGCTGGGCACGAAACAGAAGAAACCTTCAAAAACTTCACTAGGATGTCACGAGTGGATTTTGACTTTCTCGTCCATAGTATCGGAGCTAAAGTGGGGAGAAAGGACACTGCTTTCAGAAAAGCCATATCTACAGAAGAACGCCCAGCTCTGACGCTCAGATTCATAGCTACTGGTGATTCATACTCGAGTTTGCAGTACCTATTAAAAATTTCAAAACAAGTGATTGGAAGAATAATTCCCAAAGTGTGTCAAGCCATAGTAGACTGCCTGAAGGATTATGCCAAAGTAAGTAGAAATAAAATATTTATTACAGCATTAAAGATTAAACAAGGAGAGTTCAGAGTAGAGAGGGGATGTTTGATCGGCCTTTCGGGGAACCGAGTTTTTCCCTAGAGACTAAATCGGGGTCTTTATACAGGTCTCTTAAGTTCTTCATTGGTAATTATCCTGTATATATTTTCGACTTTGTTTGAGCCGTATATTTTTCTCAGAATTTTCCTCTCTCAAGCATTTTCCATCATCTATTAAAGCGAAAATATGAGGTCGATAGCTGAACCGTTGATATGTAAGATATATTTATGTCAAATTTAACTTAGGCTTAACAGAGTAGCTATAACCATTTTTTTATGGAAAAATAACACGACTTTGCTTTGCTGTACTAAATTATTATTATTATAATGATTTAATACTTTCATTTATTGATACAATAAGAATAAGTTACACTTGAATTATTTTAAAATTTCCAAAACGAGACTTAGATCAATGCCCCGGCAGTGCCTAATAGAATAGGAGGAATACAAGGAGATCTATTAAAGACGATTAATCCACGAGCTAAGATTAATCGCTTTCATTTAGGTTAACAAGAGAAGAGCCGAGAGCGGTGACAAGGCCTCCCTTACCTTATCTTGCCAACTCCTAATTATATAGCAGTCGCTACTAATCTATATACACCTTCTCACAATTGGCTCCTTAGCAAACCTTGGCTGGGGGTGTCTACTGAATGCGTATATCAGGCGCTTTGAATGGGACGTAAAAAGAATGAACAAAAAAAGCCGGTCCTTTTGTATGTTCTATTTAATGTATCTATCTATCTAATATAGATATATATTATTTAAATTTCGTCATAAGTTGTCGGTTTTTACCGACGCTCAAAGGCACCTCAGTCTGAGCTGCTCGCGAGGTGTGGACAGACGTAACAACGCTCGCGAGCCAGTGAATTAAAAATGGATAAAGAAGACTCCTATTGCCAAGAACCTCAATGCACCAAGGAATCTTTCTGATACAGTTATTGACTTTCTGTAATTAGTGTCACATTTTTGTATTTTCACAGCCACTAAGGAGCACAGATATCCACTGTCTCCAATAGACATGCGTGTAAAATTTGAGACTGAATTGTGGATTGTTAGTTCCTTTAATAATAAGTATTGATTACGGTTTTGATACAATTTCTTGATCCAGAGTTTTCGTTTCTGTCTTCTTTTTATATATATATCCAGACAAGGGCCGTAGCAGCTAAAACACGTGATTTTCCATCGTATACGGAGAGAAACTAAATGCTCAAAATGGCTCACCTTTGCTCGCGAGGCCCGCTCGCAACCTTTCAAATTTCCCTCGGGTGCCACGGCTCGCGAGCAGGAAGTCCGAGTGTGCCTCGCAAGCCGTGCTCGGTTGGTCTGGACTCGGTTAATGAGATTGTATTGGGTAATGAGAGAGTACGTAGAAGGGTTAGGAATTCACGGAGCTTGTAAAGCAATCCCAGGAAACAGACACTTCTCAATCCGTCCAACAATTATAATATAATATAAGTATTTTAATAAATATTAATAATAATAAGGGTGAGCGCACCCGAAGGCTCGATGCCGATACGACCAATCTCTGCTTACACACTGCCATCCGCGGCCCACTACCCAAGATCACTCTCAGCCTGTATTTAAACTTATAATGTTCCAAGTCCCTATTCGTAAATCTCTATATTCCAACTTGCGCCATGAATGTTCTGAAGCAGTCACCATACGGAGACTCGAAAGGGAAAGTTTACTTCCAGTAATGAGCGTTTTACCTCAGAAAGATCCACGAATATTAGTGGTATTTTATGAACAAAGGAAAGCAAGCCTGGAGGGCCGCCATCATTCGCGAGTCCATCGGAATCCTACCAACCATCACCACATCCGCTACCCGCGTACTCCCCTACACGGTGAGATCCGTGCAAGGCAAAAACATTTTTTAATGAACAATGAATTTCACCTAATGTTCCAGTCAATCGGCTCCCAAGATCGTAAGATCTAACTTCATTAGAATATTTTCTTTAGGTATATGTAAAGTCACTAATCTAGACCGGTAAACCAGATACGATTGTCATACAACATTCGGTTAGGTGTTCACCAAATACGGGCGAATTTACTGCAAAAGCGATGTGAAAAATGGAAATCCAGACCATGAAGGCCACACGGCCGAAATAATATTCAAACATTATAATACATTAAAGCCTAATTCATTGGTATTAAAAATAGTTTTCTTTGCTTTATTTTAATTTATAGTTGTGAAACTTTAAAAAAAAACACTCTTTAACAATAATAAATTCTTTATTTATTCTAAGACAAGTCCATTTAGAATGACAATACAGGGTATTATTATGTCTTAGGGCATATTAATACAGGGTAGTATTATGTCTAATTAATTGAGAAAGAATTAATGAGAAAAAAAAGTTGCGAATTACCTCCAGTGATAACATTTAAAAAATAAAAAGACAACAGAGCACACGAAATAAAAAATAACAGAAATAAGATTACAACAATTGTATAGAGAGAAACAATAGATAATTACATATGTATAGAAATTACAATGTCAGGTAGAAACAAAGAAAGCAGAAAATGAAACAAAAATATGAACAATATAACTTGTTTTTAAAAATATCTAACTGGATGAGAGAAACGTCAATAACATAAATATATAAAAAATAATGATATAAATATACTTATATATAAATAAAAATACATCATTCATTTATCAGTTAGAAAATTTTAATCTGAAAGCTAGTTATGTCATTTCCGATTTTTTAGGCATTGTAAAGATATAAGGTGATTGAATTGAATTGGATTTGAAGGTTGAAAGATTATTGGAACGACGAATGGAAGAAGGTATAGAGTTCCAAAGTGATACGAGGATCGGTTAAGGCAAGCTTTATCAAACGCAGTTGTTCGGTAGGATGCTGTATTTAGGTCTGAGAGCCGAGAACGGGTGTTACGGGAGTAGACCGAGGTTTTGAATTTAAGGAGATTAGAGATGTATGATGGTCGGCAGGATTGGATATCTTGGTAAAGGAATGAAGTATGAGGAATGAGCTAGGAAGTACTTACCGCGATAGGAAGGGTAAAGCAACTTCAACTCTTCGTAATATCGGATGATAGGGGCGTCTCTCGGGATCCCAAAGATGAAACGAACGAAGCAATTGATCAACCGTATACTTTACTATAAAAATAAACTATTCTGCAAGTGAGGAACGGAGTGGCTGCATGGGAGCGCTGAGTTGCCATGCCGAAGGTCCTGGGTTCCAATCCCGCTCGCTGGTAGACTCTTTTACCAGGCGGAGATGGATCCAATGGGATCGAGGACCATCCTGTGGCTCATCCAGCCTCTATCAAATGGGTACCCAAACAAGGGGCGATCTGGTGGTTGAGCATGATCTAGGACAATTCACCTCCCTACACAACTGTTGTCCAAGAAACAGTACAGTCCCACCCTTTACTGAACCTCAGACCTTTCATGGGTTGTTGTGGTATAGGTATTTTCTACAAGTAGGAAATATAAAAATAACAAATTACTATTTTAATAAGCTAGTAAAACTGACTACTTATATACTTATTACATTGTGTAATATGTTACCTGGGAGACAGGTCGGGCTTGTGGGCGCTGCTGCAGTAGTGGACGCAGGCCATCACCGCCAGGACGAATGCGAAGTTGACAAGGCAAGTGACTCCGATGACGAGGAGGACCTCGTTGCCGGAGTAGCAGGACTGCCTCCGCAGGTGGTGCCTTCCTCCGTGTCTTAGCCTGTGCCCTTCTTCCGCCCAGGCCAGTCTCCGGCTGCTGCCTCTGGGGGAGGAAAGAACGATCAGGAAAATGGTGAATTACAATGATATAAATATTAAAATAAACAGAGTTACTTATCGGGTCTTCGAGGGTCTGTACCTGGAAATGGTAGAAATGAGACAGTTTTACAGAAGATACCGGAGGATCTAATATAGGAATTTTGAGATGTATAACAGTCACAGATAACGGAAAGGTGCATTTTTATTTTTTGACATGTAATTCCAAGTAAGGACGATCACCAAATTGTATATGAAAGCAAAACCTATTTTATCTAATATAAAAGGATGCTCATTTATTAAAACAGCTCTCAGTCAATCAATAACATATATCGATATATAATAAAGCATCCTACTAAGCGCAAAAACGCGCGATCGTAGCCCGGCAAGTGCCCCTAGGATTTTTTCACGGGAATAAAAAACCCTTGGTTAAACCGTCCTTCAGAAGGGACGTTAAACAGGAGTCCCCAGACTGTACGAGGTCAGGAACTCGTTAAAGATCCCTATCCTACTTAAATCTGGGTTGACAAAATTTAGAGCTCCCCCCTATTGCATCAGCCGATTAGCCATAACAGCATAAAAGTGCCGTTAAATAAACGAACAAACGTATACCTTTGGAGTTATAATTTCAATTGATAATTATATAGTACTACTATTATTGGTATGAATTGATTAAATGCATTCCATATTACTATTTTGAATATATTTTGAAAACCAATCACTTATTTGGTATTCAATGTAAAACAAGCTATACTAATAGCACAACGCTCTCGTCAATAATTTGACTATTATTCGTATTAGTGATATTGAAAACCAATCTCTCCTCAGCTGATTGTACTAAAACATGACTGTTAATAAATCACATAATCTTCGCATAGAAATTTTTTATTCCCTTAAAAAAATCCTAATAATATGCGCGATCACATAATTAAAATAACCTTATTCCCTTATTGCAATTTCATCATAATGAAAATTTTGTTTAGTTTTTTCAGCTAAATTTATGTTTAGCTGCTAAGATAGGGCCACCTGCCGGGCAACGAACCCACGATTTTGGGCTTAGTAGGTTGTTATGCTACCACATGTTGGTATTATTACGGTCCTTCGAGCCGGATCATGCAGTAATTTACAAGTATGAACTAAATATTTCAAGAAGTTAATTGTCATGTTAAAATTGTGCTGTAATTTTAATTATGTGATCGCGAAGATTATAAGGATTTTTTTAAGGGAGTAAAAAATCCTTAGTTACGCCGTCCTTCGGAAGGGACGTTAAATGGGGGTCCCGAGCCTCTACGATGTCAGGTACTCGTTAAAAATACCTATCCTAATTAAACCTGGGTAGTCAAAATTTAGAGCTCCCACTGTTGCATCGTCAGATTAGCCATAGCAGCATAAAGTGACTTTATGTGAACAAACAAACAAACGAAGATTATATGATTTATTAACAATCATGTTTTAGTACACACAACTGATTGTCCCCAAACATCCATGTCATTTTAATTTTAAAAAAGCAAATAAATAAACAAGAATAATAATAGGTTATATTTTATTATTGTATATCGGGCTCTATAATTAGTTATCAATAGTCGTCACTGTAATAATAAAGTCAAAAGAGTAAAAAACATCGTTTAATTTGCTATTCGAGTACTACCAGTTCGTAGTTTTTCAACTTTTTTTTGTATTGTTAAAATTCTCAACTTTAAAAAAAGTGATATGCACAATTCGTAAAAACTGTATATAAGATCAATCATAAAAAAAAATGATGTGATTGCAGTAAAGAACGTGGTCAGCTGGTTTCGTTTCTGATTCATTTGTTTGTCGCTCTTATGTAACCTTGTTTGACCTTTTATGTTGACATTGCTTTGTCGGTGGAAATGAAAACAAAGTATCAATAACAGATGGTAGTGATGACAGGCACGATCTGGAATGTTTGAACTTCGACTTTATGAGAGGTCGTAACATTCAATCGCTCGTGAAGAGTAGCTTCTATTCTAAAATAATAATTCACTTTGAAATCAAATTGGACAAACAATGTTTTGCAAACTCCATGCTATATCATTCGACCAAACTACGGAAAAGGAATCTAAGTTGGGTTTTGCAATGCTTCGATTAAACGCATCATAGCCTGCGAGTTCCCCAGATTCAGAGATGCAAATATATTCAGGCTTAACTCAGGATTGTTCTCTATCGAGTAATGAACCGGGATTTGAAACTTTGCCGCTTGGAATCGTCGCACTGAATAATAAGGATAAAAGAAAGGAACGAGAAACACAATTCATTCCCTGGAAGAATTTATAACATTTGAAATGGTTTTGGCTCTCTCTGGATGTCCAGAAAACGCAAAAAAGTTAGATATATCACTGATTTGGGTTTTAATAAGGTTTAAGCGCTAAATATATAAATAAAACATCTTGCAAAGAATTTAATTTCATACATGATTAAGAACATATATCAACTCTTAACAGGGACCATTAAATATTTAATTACCAATTTATAGAAACGAAAATATTTACAGGCGTAATTAGAATCATATTGCGAGTAATTAGAAACATTTTGTAAAAACCAAGAACAATTAATCCTCCCTAAATAAAAAGATATCCCACTACAACGCACGGTTTGGGGTTCGGTAGCTGGTTTCTTGGACCTACCGTTTCTAGTGTTGTGGAAGGAAATGATTTGTCCGAGATCATGCCCAACCGCCAGGTTTTCCCCCTATATAAGGGTAAAAATTTGATATGGGTTGGGTGAGCCCAAAGAGGTTCTGGAAGTTCTCACAGGGAACATCCGTGGGCGTTGACAGATCAAATAATTCATCTGCCACAGCCAGAATGGAACACGGAATCTTCATCAACTCAGCACTCAATACACTGAGATCAGCAATCCACCCTCTATAAGATTGGTTATTATAAATTTTACAATATAAAACACTAAAAATTATAGTGTATTTAAAGTTTTTCACTTTCTC
Organism: Troilus luridus; assembly: GCA_964056705.1. NCBI lineage: Eukaryota > Metazoa > Arthropoda > Insecta > Hemiptera > Pentatomidae > Troilus > Troilus luridus. Next base: position 8,433 of record CAXKTH010000133.1, read on the forward strand.
GAGTATTTACTTGATTATTGATTGAGTTATAACTTAGCATTACTGAATAACAACAGGACATCAGAAGTAAGCTTATCGTCTATATAAGCGGGAACGGAATACAAAGTAATACCGTAAGGGGAAATGTCTGTTATTCCTCTCTTTGCGAAAGAACTTTTAATAAGCTGACAGAGGCAGGTGGAACTTTTCCGATTATGAATTTATAGGTTCTTATAGAATGAATTATTTTTCATTTTATTACTTTTCTTCTGGAATAAAAAATATCTCCACGGTGTCTTGGAAAGTGACACCGAATCTTTTATGAAGTTTACATTAATTAATTTTGCAGATGAATAAATGTTAATAACTGAAATGAAATACAAATTTTAAATGCCACATAAATAAACTGTTTTTAAGACCACTGTTGAAGAGTTTTCAAAGTTAAAAACAACCCACCTCTCAAATATGAATGAAGCGCTCTTAATGAAATTTTGCATTCATTTGGTTCATATTTCTGTTATATTATAGATAAACTGAATTTAGGATTCATTAATTCATAATTCTTCTGTATTGATCAATTAATACATTGAATATTAAGTACGTGAGGAAAATGATAGGTTGGGGAAAAAGAAATCCATTATTTTCTCGGTAGATGGCTGTAGCGATCGATATCTCGTAAAGTTTCAATCAAACAATTGCAAGTATATGCTCGTTGTCAAGGTGACATTTCACACTAAAAAAATCCTTCGGCTGTTTTTTGTTTATTCCATTCATTTGTGAGTTACAGGGTGTTGACAATTTGTTGAACAATGAAAGTCAACAAAGAGAAAATTCGGTACATTTTATAGTTTTTCTTTGATAAAGGTGAAAATGCAAGCCAGGGCGCTGAAATTGTAAATGGTGTTTATGGTACCGATACTGTAACAGCTAATTACGTGCACTTTTGGTATCATTGATTCCGTTCAGGCATTTTTGATGTTAAAGATACACCTCGCACAGGCAGGCCCGTCGTCGAAAATGTCGATAAAATCACGGAAATAATCGAAGTTGAACGGCATGTTAGTAGTAGTAGCATCCCCCAGGAGCTAAAAATCGACCATAAAACAGTTTTAAAACATTTGCGCAAAGCTGGATTCAAAAAGAAGCTTGATGTTTGGGTGCCACACCAATTATCACAAAAAAAAAAGATGGATCGAATATCCATCTATAAAGCCTTGGCAAACGGAATGAAATCGACCCATTTCTTAAATGAATGGTGACTGGGGACGAGGAATGGGTCACTTACGACAATATTGTGCGAAAACGATCGTGGTCAAAGCGTGGTTAAACAGCTCAAACGGTGGCCAAACCAGGAGTAACGGCCAGGAGGGTTCTACTTTGTATTTGGTGGGACTTGAAAGGAATCATTAAATTATGAGGTGCTTTCGTATGGCCAAACACTAAATTCAGATCTCTACTGCCAACAACTGGGTCGTTCGAAGTTAGTGATTGATCAGAAATGGTCAACAGAAGAGGTGTTGTGTTCCATCAGGACAAGGCAGCAGACGTCTATAGTGACTCACCAGAAACTCCGGGAGCTTGGTTGGGAAGTTTTAATGCATCCACCATATGGTCCGGACCTGGCACCGAACGATTACCACCTTTTTCTTGCATTGCAAAACTTAATGAGTGATAAGAAATTGGGATCAAGAGAAGATTGTGAAAATCGATTACTAGAGATTTTCACCAAAAAGGACAAATACTTCTATGAGAGAGGCATTATGAAGCAACCTTTAAAATGGCAACATATTATACAATAAAACGGTGCATATTTGACCCAAATCGGACAGTCCGAAACATCTTAAATAAAGTTTTGAATTTCACGCAAAAATAATGGATTTCTTTATCCCCAACCTATTCATTTCATTAATTAAAAGAAAGAAAACTATCTAAAATAGTTATTAGACACGAACAATAATTTTTTTTTTTTAATTTGTCACGTGCTGTCAAGTGGCTATCTTAAGGTTTAAATTTTCCATTTCTACTCCACATGTAAAGTCTCCTACACTCCTCAATGTTTAATGTTTAAAATACTCTTTTAGACTAAATGTAATATATATATATATATATTATATGTGTCATTCTAGTATTAGCAGGGGCATTTAAACGATTTTTTTTTAAATCTGTTAATAGAATATATATATATATACACACAGTATTTATGTTATACAATTTCAGACTTGAAATCTACGAGGTCAAAAACTCGATGTTTAATGAAGAAATTATGTGTACCAAAACATCAACAACCATTCTCATAATATACTGAGGAAATTTTGTGAGGCACACTTTTTATTGAGAGTTGTATATTTATTTTTCCTGTAATTCAGTACCGACAAACCAAGAGTTAATTTTTGCCAATAACGATTCTTGTTGTTCAAGAGCCTATTTTATTAAAAAATTTTCAAGTTACATCCCCCCCTATAGTTTTTTTAGTTTATATCATTTTTGATAAACATTAAAACAGGGAATGAATTACAATTTTTTTCAAATAATGTCAAGGGAAAAAATCATTAGCGAACTTAAACAGAGCTATACAATATTTTATAACCAGAGGGTAAAGTGGTTAATAAAACCTTTATATATATATATATATATATATATATATATATATATATATATATATATATTATGTTTTGGTTCTTGAGTTTCAGTCAGTTTATTACAGCTTCTTAAGGCGACGTTATCCATTACAACTTACACGCGTCATCTATATTTATTTTAGTTTGCTATTTAATGTTTTTACTAAAAGCTCATTTTTTCACTGTCAGGGCATGAATATGAGACTAACCTAGTCTCGAAAAGTCGCATTAAGAAGTTGAAATAAACTGACTGAAACTCAAGAACCAAAACATAATATTTCCATAACAGTCAAGATAAGTGGAAACCGATTTATATATATATATATATATATATATATATATATATATATATATATATATATACACATATAAATTTCAATTTTCCATGAGCTTACAATTTCAGAAATAATAGTTGACACTCTCAGTATTGTGTATTAACAGATGTGATTTAATAAGGAGGCAACGAACACCCTTCAGAAGTTTTAAATATGGCTAAAGAAATGTGAAGTGGATTCCATGGGAATACATGTTACTGTATAATGTTTGATCACCTTAACCTATGATGTTCGAGTTTCGATGTTGTGTTCTTTTTTTGTGTGAAACCTGAAATCTCAAAATTGGAAGGCGCTGCTATTTATTTATTAATATTTGTAAAGTTTCAATAAAATATTGAAAATAATTTTTAATTTTAATTTTAAAATTTGCCTATAGACCTAAGTTAAACTAAAGTTTTTAATTTTTTTTTACCTGAATAAATTAGCAATTTACCGGAGATATGTGTATATTGATTAACAACAATAAATAAAGGGTTTTAATCCGTTGAGAAGGAAAGCAACAGAAATAAAGTTAATATATTAAATTTATGACATCACCACATTAATGGTGAAAAAGAAAAATTATCAAAAAAGGCTAGAGTAACTATTTCTGCATTAATACAAATAAATTAAAATGCCTTCATTCTATAAGTAATACTAGTGAAGCATGTAAAGTTAAAAGGTAAGTAATTGGTATTAGGTATTTAATTAAGTATGAATACTAAAGGCCTATTTAAATAAAATTGTAGCAGTAATTCAAATTTCTAAATTGATACAATTTCAACTTCAAAAAATCATGGACATTCTTAGGGTAATTGATTGGAGTTCAGAACTTCAAAGCACGATCACTGCACATGCCAACATTTTTTTCTTAAATTCTGTTATGTTTTTCTCTGTTTTTTTTTTTTTTTTGGGCAGAAAATCCATTTTCCTGCAAAGAAAAATGTTCTTGGCCAATGTGCAGCTAGCGACCCGTGAAAGAATATAGCATTCTGTTCCGATCCCACCTTTTTATCAGATTGAATCCCAACTCAGCCCAGAGAGAAGAGTGATTGTAGAGTTCTCAACCAATAGAGACTGATGCTGCAACTTCACGGCTCATTAACCAATTCTATGATTGAGGCGTCCCTTCTACCTCCCTCATTCTTCAATCAAGGCTCAGATTTCCCATCGGTATTTTTACTTAGATAGTACATAACAAGTAGACGAAAATGTATGAAATCGTAAATGATCACAAAAATTACATTACGATTACACAACAAACACACACACAACTTGTTAATTAAAAAATATATAAATTATTCCATTGTTTATATAAAGGAATAAATAAGAATTATAACAAAGATAATCATTTAACATATAAATAACAATAAATAGAATAAACGTAAACAAATTAAAAGCTATAAAATTTAAAAAACTGCAAGCTGCAAAAAATATTTGTTTTATTTTTATTATTATAATTTCTATATAATAAAGTACATTAGCTGAGATGGGAAGAAAGAAAATCAAGACTCCCAAAGAAGCCTAACCAATTATATTCACACGGTCCTTACGTGATAACAAAAAAAAAACACTACACAGACAAGCTATGTAGGTATCATATACCTTATTACCCGAGTAAAGCTGGGGTGAGTCACTAGTTAATAATAAATGAATACTGACACTGAATTTATCAACCGTAGACTCATCAAATTCTTTGACTGCCTGAAATATTGTACGAACCCACTTTTTTCATCCCTAAGGACGGCCACAAAAATGGCAAGATCACTTCCAGAAAAAGAGATCCCTTTATCCTTTTCTAGTTTAAATTAGAACCCGTCTAATCCAAGGGGCAAAGAAAAAAAATAACTACAATCCAGTTAGTGAGGCCTATCCCTAGAGCTCAGATTGCTTGTGACCAATGACATCAATTTCAGATTAGACCCCTTAAAATGCACCCAGTGCAGTAACAGAGCTGTACGTATGTATATAAACTTTAAATAATCGCTTTTTAGCTGTAACCGTCTTTACCATGGGATTGAAAAAAAAAATCACTCCAATAATATTTAAATAATTGCTTTTACCTTTTGAATGTGTTTCAGGTGAAGGTAATTTTCGAAGGGGATTGGAAAAAACTCACTACCCCTTTTAATATGCCCCCAGTACAGCACAGGGGAAGTAAATTTGTTCATAAATTTTAGTGAGCCCCATCACTGCAATCCAGATTCCTTATAACCATAGACATCCATCCATTTCATATCATCTACTCCAACTTAATAAATGCACCCGGTGCAGTAAATGAGTTTTACATATGAATATAATAATAATAATAAAAATATTTATTTGAGAAATCATATTGTACTGTGATAATGTGTCTGTCAGTAATGATTGATTGTACCAGTAAGTTTGGATGTCCAGCAAGTGAGTAATGAAATTGTTTGTAGTTTTCTTGATTGTGCCAGTCACGAGTGGTATGTTGAGATCTTTGTGTAATGATTTATTGGTAATGTAAAAGGGACAATGTGTAATATATCGAAGGAATCTCAATTGAAAAATTTGAATAGTCTATGTGTGGGATTTTTTGCATGAGCCCCACACTTGCGAGGCATAGGTTCATATTGGTTTAAGTAGCATGTTGTATATTAGAATTTTGTTCGTTAGTGATAGTTTATTTTTGTGGTGAAGTAGTCGTCTTAGGAGTGAGAGTAGGTGAATCAATTTTTTCTTCAAATAAGTTACCAAATCGCGCATATCTTTTAAATCTGTTTCAGAAGATCCTACAGTTTTCATGGGGGTTGGAGAAAAATAAAAAAAGCGACATCACTAAAAACTATTTATCCAGCTAGCTAGCCCATCACTTGAACCCGGAATTTTTGTTAACCAATATAATGTTTCCGTTTCAGAGCCTCTAACCCCTCTTAAATATTTATATGTTTTATTTATTTAATCTACTCCTCTTCTACCGCCAACGGTGTGAGGATCTCTCCTGTAGAGCCTAACCCATGAATGTCTCTCCTGTACCAATCTTCCTCTCCTTCCCCATTCCAAACCTCTTCTGTCAAGGCCTCCTGGATTGCGCCTTCCCAAGTCTTCCTTGGTCTTCCCTTCGGTCTTGTACTTTCCACCTTCGTCTCATATACAGCCTTTGCCACACTGTTTTCTGCCAATCTGGAAACTTGGCCGAACCATCTCAGCTGATGCTCCTCGATGATATCCTCCGCTGGCCGAAGCCCCACATTGGACCGCATTGTTATGTTTCGCACTCGGTCTCTTCTGCTCTTCCCTTCCATTCTTCTTATATAACGCATCTCCATGGCTTGGATTTGGCTCTTGTGCTTTTTAGCCAGAGTCCAAGATTCACTTGAATAGGTGAGAATCGGTAAGAAGGTGTTTTTATAAACTACTTTTTTTGTGTTTTTTGACACTTCTGTTTTCCCGATGAATCCTTTTTTGAGGGAATTAAAACACCTGCTGGCAGCTTTTATTCGTTCTTTTATTTCGCCATCTATCCAGCCGTGTTCGTTGAGGTGTGCACCGAGATATTTAAAATCCCTTACCTGCTCTAACCTCGTGTTGTTTAGTCTTACGACTCGGTCCCTATGCTCGCTTTTTCTTCCTATTCTCATGATATTGGTTTTCCCTGTATTAATTGTCATGTTTATTACTTCCAACTCTTCTTGTAAGATGCGTAAATTGAATTGGAGGTTCCTGCAGTTGTTTCCAAAAACAATTATGTCATCGGCAAATGCGAGGATACTGAGGTGGGTTGGCCTAAGGTTTCTATACCCTAGTTGGTACGGTCTCATTTTTGACTTAGCTCTTTTCAGGGCCGTGTCCAGCGTCAAAATAAAAAGTAATGGGCTTAGGCTACATTCTTGCCTGATCCCCTGGGTTGTTACAAATTCCTGTGATGTCTCATTGCATGTCCTTACCACATTTCTCTGTATTTTGAAAAGACTTAGGATTCCTTTCTGGAGACCCAGATTGACCTTTTTCTCCTTGAGAGCCTTAATGATATCTTCCTTTCTGATCCTGTCGAAGGCCTTTGTGAGGTCGACAAAACCGGTGAAGATTTCCTTGTTCTTTTCTATGATCTTTTCAGATATTTGTCTCAGTGTGAAGATAAGGTCTTGGGTGCTTCTGTTCCCTCTGAATCCATATTGGTCTTCCCCCAGCATTGGTTCTACTGCATTCCTAAGACGTCTTTCTAGTATTCTGGAGTATATTTTACAAGGTACACTAAGAAGGGAGATTCCTCTATGGTTGTGGCAATCTCTTTTGTCTCCTTTCTTAAATATTGGTATATATATAATTTATAAATAATTAATTTTTAGATTTTAAGAAAAATTAATCACATCAGTGAATCAATTGGGAAATAATTATATGAAAGAAAGAATTAAACAAAAGAAAACAAGCTGAGCCAAAAGAAAAATCCTTTATTGTTCATTTTAAAGAAATTTCTATTGAACGGTTGGTAATGATAAATCGAAGAAAACATGAGGAAGAATTCTTAAAATCAATGAAGATTCGCCTGCCTTTGAATCTCGGCAGAGCATTCCAGCAAGGAGAACACTCCTTTCCTTTACAGCCGCATAAAAATGAGCTCCTCATTTCGTAATTATTCGCTTTCCTTTGTCCTTCCGGGGCTAATTAAACTGGAACAGTCCTCTCCGGCTCCAGAGAGTTCACTCCAGTACTTTGAGAGCGCTCCGCTAGCCCCTTCCAATTAATGTACTTTCGGGCTATCCTTTGAGCGGGTAAACATAAGCGGCACAATGATATTACCTGCGAAATGTTTGTTTATTTTAATAGCAGTAGAAGGTGCATCCTTTATTAGCAATGCTACAACAGTACGCCTGTAGAGGTGTAGAGCAAACAGTAATTTTAAAGCCAATTCCAATTTATTATTAATTACTAAAATTTTACTCCATAATTACTAACAGCCCTACATTAAACTAGTTGGTGAGTTATTTTAATTGGAATTGAATTTTGGTCAGCATTGAGCCACAAAGTATTTATTTATTGTTCTGTTACTTCCAACTAAATTACTACGGTAGAAGTGTCCTTTACTATTCCTATATCTCCACAAACTAACTTTGATCCTGCCATACGGCCATACCACGTTGAACACACCGGTTCTCGTCCCATCACCAATGTTAACCAACGTCGGGCGTGGTTAGTATTAAAAACCCCGAGCTGATGGTATCTCTTTAAACTTACCAATTAATCAAATAAATACATATGGCTATATGGAAGTATCCAATGCCATTAAAAAAACAAAAAGAAAATTTGATCCTGAATATTTATAATTATTTTCTCCAACAACTTAATCAACCCTAATACACTCAACTGACAGTGGCTCGAGCTAATTCCAGTAGAAATAATTGTTCGATGTGCGGGTTTTCAGTGCGTAGAGTGCCGAGTTGCTATTGCTAAAGATTCCGGGTTCAAATCCGCCTGTGGAAGATAAATTATTTTATCTGTTAACAGCCATGGGTGAACCCTTTGGGCTCCACAAATTCTTCTGGGGCTAATCCAGCCTTTATAAAATCAGTACCCTCAATTAATGGGGAATCCTGGTGATTGAGCGTGATCTCAGACAAATCACCTCTATGCAGAACAGTTGTCCTATAAACAGTACACTATCTACCTCTACAACCCAAGATCCTTCATGAGTTGTAGTGATATAGATAAATAATTGTACAACGTTTTCCTATCACATTCCCTATTATTTTGCATATTTTAATCTCTTTCTTTACTTTATAAGTATACATAATAATTTAAAAGTAACAAAAACTTTAAGATGTTTTGAGGTTTGTAATGGATAACGCTATAAAATTAAACATTAAAAGCAGATTGCCTACAGATCCTATAGAGGGTTAAGGAGAGGGAGCTCTTTGTTTAAGAAAGTTATTTAGCTGTGAGTGTATTATATTTTCAAGTGGTTTTGATATGTCAAAGAGAATGTATGTAGCTCTTAGGAGAGAAAGTAATATATGTCTGAAGTAAGAAACAGTGAAGGGAAGGGCCTATTCAAAAGACATGTTTTTCATTGAATCGTAATGAATAAGATGGAGTTTTGAGAAAAAATATAAATGCGCTAGAAGAGCAGGACAAATTCTCAAAAAATGAGGCAGACTAAACTGAACCAGGGAAGAATGACATGTTCGTCGGGAGAATACAATCATAAAATCCATTAAGGATAGTAATGGATTTTCGCGTTATTCAAAGGTTCCTTCCTAGTAGATGTGTCTAGATTCATTATTTACTACTCATAACTCGATTCTATGCATATCTTGTAGTTTTAGACTACGTCAAACATCATGGTTGGATGTAAGAATTTAGAATTTAAATTAAATGTGGAAATAAACTTTGGAGATCATCAGCAAGCATTTGGAGTCGTTAATGGAATACGAATATGAAGAAACTACAAACATCAAAACTTTATTGATTGGAGTGAGGTCTAGGAATTTGAAAATCCGAATATTAAGATGAACTTAGTAGTAAAGAGAGTCGACGTGTCTCATTAGTAATGTCTGTAGTCTCCTGCGGTTCCGGTATGAATCTATTTAGGCGAGTTGAAATTTATTTAGAGAAAATAACTTAATTTTCTCACTCTTGTTACAATAAGTTAGTGGATTGTAGGAATAATCAGTCGTGTTTTCCTAAAATTTAGGAGAAGTGAAAGTTAAGAATAGAAGAAATGGAGCATTGAGGTTCAGATCATTTAAAAAGTTTTAAAAACTGCCAGAATTTTACCCTAAAAAAATTCTACACCACTACAACTTATAAAGGGTCTGGGGTTCAGTACATGGTAGAGACTGTAATGTTTCTTGGACGAAGGTTGTGCAGGGAGGTAATTTGTAATAGTTCATGATCAGACGCCAGATTTTCCCTCCTTATTTTGAGTACCTACTTCATAGAGATTGAGTGAGCCCCAGGAGGATCCTAGATTCCATAGAATCCACCTCTGGCCGCTAACAGATTAAATAAAAGTCTGCTAATGAATGGGATTTGAACCCAGGACCTTCGGCATGGCAACTCACCGCCCTACCACTGATCCACTCCGCCCCTTTAACCTAGTTAAGGGAGCCCATTTTACTTAATTCACCCCAAACATACACATTTTATTAATACGATTCTTTCATTTCTAAACTCTAATCAAGTGACGAATTGTATATGGAAGTTCCCTTCGGAATTCGTTACGGCTCCCCCAGGTTTTAGAATATTCAAACAGCGAGAATTGATATTGACCCTTGTAAGGATTAATTGAGGCAATACTCTGATATGCTAAATTTTTGTTTTAAATGTACAACTTAACAATGCGGTCAAATTATTTACAGCGTTACTAGCACATTTCTTACCGCTTGCTTTATAATATAATCATAAATACGTATTAACTGGGCTTATTAAAAAAAAACAAAAGCTAGTCGGATTGAGTGCGATGACCTTGGAAAACACCAGATGTAGGGTGAAGATTCAAAATATGATATCAGAAGATTTTGAGGTTGAGAATGGTCTGCGCCAGGGAGATCCCCTCTCACCTGTATTATTTAACATCGCACTCGAGCAAGCTGCGAGATCAATCAGGACCAACCCAGGAGGAACGATATGTAATAGGATGACCCAACACTTAGCGTATGCTGATGACGTGGTGATATCAGCAAGGTCAAAAGCGGCGCTCTCAGGAGCTTTGCAGGAATTTGAAGAAGCTGGGAAAAAATTGGGTCTGGTGATAAATAAGGAAAAAACCCAATATATGATTTCCACAAAAAATGATGGGCAGGAAGAGCTGAGTCATGTGCTACTGCTCCACCACACATTTAAGAAAGTGGACAGTTTCAAATATCTGGGGGCTTTAGTGACAAGAAAGAATGACATCACTGCAGAAATTAAAGCAAGAATTTCAGCAGGGAACAGATGTCTCTTTGCACTGCGAAAAGCATTAAGATTTCGAAACTTGTCACGGAAGGCAAAATTATTGATTTATAAAACAATCCTAAGACCGATTGTTACATACGCCTGTGAAACGTGGGTCCTGACACAGGAATGCGAAAAGATGCTGCAGATCTGGGAGAGGAAGGTGCTTCGGCAGATATTTGGGCCAGTATGTAATGAAGGTCTAGAAATAATAGAGAGCTTCAGGACCTATACAATGAACCAGACCTAGTCATCTATGTCAAATCTACACGTATAAGATGGCTTGGGCACGTAGAAAGAATGGGAGAAGATAGGTACCCAAAGAAGCTATTATATGGCAAACCAGGAGGCAAAAGAAGAAGGGGAAGGCCCAGGCTGCGATGGCTAGATGATGTAGAGAGCGATCTGCAGAGGATGGGGATCAGACAGTGGAGAGGTCGAGCTGCTGACAGGGAGGACTGGAGAGGCGTTGTTGCGGAGGCCAGGGCCGTGCAAGAAAAAAAAACGTACCAACCCGTCAACGGCCATGGGTTCAGTACATGGTAGAGACAGTACTGTTTTTAGGAAGGTTATACGGCTGCCCACTTGTAAAACCGGCAGATTTTTCCTCAATTAGGGTTTTCACTTCATAGAGGCTGGGTGAGTCCCAGGAGGGCCTCCGGAGGGTCCATCCCAGTCTGTTAACAGTGCTATATTTGGTACTATTTGGGAGTACCTAAGTAAATAGAGTAACGGGGATCGAGCAGGTAGCTCAAAAATCCATTTACTCTTGAGAGACAGGAGCTCTAGGCAAGCGTTGATACGACTAACTCAACATGTAGACTGTCATATCTAGCAAAAGCCCCCCTTTTCTTTCTTTGTATATAGATTAATAATTTATATAGTAACAATGATATGCACACTATAAATATAATGCTATTAAATTAAATGAAAAAGGATCTTTATTTAATAACCAACGCCTTGTCATTCAACCACGTCTCTTTAGATAAGAGAGGGATATGTCTCGTATTCATTATTTAATATAACAGTCTCAGGGTCGCATCCATTATCATTTAAATATTATAAAGATCAAAGGATCTGGACTTTTGCTTTAGCATTGAAACGAATATAGCAACATAATAAATAATTTATTTGCCACATCCCAATTGATACCCGGGACCTTCGGTACTGCAACTTGCTACCCACTGAGGTTCACCTCTCTTACTTGTAGCAGCTACCAACTTATATGTTTTGTTGGTATATTTCTAGTGATTGGCACAGAATCTAACCATCAAGAATACATCAACAAATTTATCCCTGATAACATGATGGCCGTTATGTAACATTTGCAGGAAAGTGCTTTTAAATCGTCAAGGTGTTTATTCGATGATAAGTCTTGATGCCATATTTTCTTCTGAAAATTTCCTGAAATGAATATTGATGTCTTTAAAAGAACCCTATCAGGTGATCACAATCGATGCCTAAGATATATTGTAGTCCAAGTCGTACTTTCACCGAATTAATGTCAATCCGGAAACCTGATTCACACCAACTCAAGGAAGACACTTTGAGAGGGTATTATCAATTTAGCAGCAACACAGAAATAGATGCAATTTGATGGAGGGGGCGAGGGCCCCAGTTACCCCGATCCGCTATGATCCTAATGGCAGGGGGTTGAAGCGGGTTCAACGGCAATTTGATTTGATTCAATTTTGCCGCCCTGGCGGGAATCAGCGCACAGGACCCTTTCTTTCGAGCGCCATTTCCACAGCCTCATGAATATTAACCGGCGCCCTCTTTATATTGCCCCCCCCCCTCCCACGAACTCTGGAATTTATTTCGTCAAATCCCACTGCTCCGGGGGCCTACCACCATTTTTAAATGTCTCATTTTTGCCTAAATAAGAAGTAATAAGAACTAAGAACTCCTAATGCAAATTTAAAAGGTTGTAAGCCCTTGTATTAGTTCAAGAGACGGAGCATAAACTCATAAATAATAAAAAACCGATCGATGTTGAGAAGAGTCATAAAGGTTAATATCGATGGAGTGGGTACAAAATCTTTCTTTGTAACATTTTTTCTTAATTAACACTAATAAAATATTATTAGTTGATCACTTTTAAGGCAATCCTCCCACCTACGCATCGGTCTATCCCGCAGACATTTACCAGTCGGCACAGCGCTTATTAACTTTGTTGGAATTCGTTCTTTACCGGAGCCGGACAAATTTACAAGTCCATCCTAACCTTCGCGAAGCTATTACTATATAATATTAACCGGGTCTATTTTTTCAGATATAGGTAACAAAAACATAGATGAAAAAGATGTCAGTGGACATAGTATATATACTTACTAAAATTGATGTACAAAAAGAAGGATATAAATTTTAATTGATAATTAAATAGTATTAGTAAGCGCTGTAAGGACTGGGAAGCGTCTGAGGGGTAGACCGAGGCGTAGGTGAGAGGATTGCATTAAGAATAATCTGGCGGATTTGGGTTTGGGTGGTGGTTCATGGACAGAGGTTTGGTGATATCAGTATCGAGCCTTGGGGTTCACTAAGCCTTTTTAATCTTTATTAATTAAATAGTATTACTGTATCTTAGTTGTAATGATCACAGGGTTGGATCCCATACAACTATTTTGAAAATGAATCAACTCAATGGATCATAACTTTCACCCAGATCATTGGTCGGGGAAGTGAGGACAGCATGGAACTATGTAGAATGAACAATCAAAGATTGACATAACTGATATTAGACTATTACTGGAAGAAGAAAAATGCCGCAATGTCTAAGTTCTAAAAAACTTAGAAAAAGATTTAGAATAGTTGAACATCATGTAGTCTCTCACGTAAAAAAGATGTGAATTTAAGACCAAATTGAAATGGAATGGTTTCAGAATGAAGAATGACAAGAGAAGGTCAGACATAGTAGGACAGAAGATCAAAGTAAACACCAGAAGGAATGTTAATGACATAGAAAACTTCAGCAGAAGAGAAGAAAGAAGTAAAGTTAGTGTGATCCTAATTTTTCAATAAGAAAAAAAATATCCATGGTTATGCTGTCCTTTGGGAGGGACGCAATATAGGGATATGGAGAATGTATGGTGCTAAGTAGTCGTTCAAGATCCTTTCCCTAATTATTGTACCTGATAGGAAAAATTAAAGACTACCAATTTAGTAGCATAAAGTGACGTTACATGAAAAAACATGCCAACGAGCTTTCGTATTCACCACATGTTATACCATTTTAATTTTTGGGTGGAAAATAGTTGAATAAATAATTCGAATGTTGGTTTCAAGTTAAATGAGTCAAAAATAACACAAAATAAGCAAAAACCTATTTTTTGTGCCTAAATTCAAAGCATTCCAATATTTGTATTATTTTAAGTTAACTAGACGGAGCTATTAGCTCCACTAATTTATAAAATACAAATAAAAGTAATATTGACTGAGAAAGTAATGGAAATAAAAAAAAGTCCTTACTTATAATAGTAAAAAAACGTTGTGCATACTGATCACTATTAACTAACTGAGACTAACTAGTTATCTAAGCGTTGATTCGGAACCTTAAATCATTTCGGAGTAGCTGCTAACCACCATTGATTACATATTAATAGCAAACTTTTAATAAATAGCATTAATTGTCATTTATATTTCCAGTAAATCTAATTTATTTTTAAGGCTTAAGTTTGTTTCAGACAAGGTAACAATAATAATTTGTTTACGGCCAACAATAATATAAAAGACTATTAAGATGCTATCTTAAGTACTAAGACCTTCCGCTTACAGCTAATAAACATTACAACAATATTTATAATCCCGGTTAAACATCCCTAAGTAGTGAAATTGCTGGACATTAAAAATAACTAAGAGAAATGAGACCTCTTTAAATTTAATCTATAATTACTAACGCTGTTAAAGGATTCGTGGTTAAGATTTTCCAAAGCAACATTTATTCCTTCCTTAGGGAAGCCTCTCAAAACACTCTCTGTTATTGGGAGCCAATTCCGAATACAAAAAGTAAACTTCAGCTTTTGTTGGTTATTGTTTCACCGTCATGGTGTTTATTCAATACAGCCCGGGCTCATTTTGAATTTAAATTTGAATCGGGCTATCTTATAAAATAATCTGTCTTTTTAATTTTTTTTATCTCAACAATGTGGCTGAATAAAGAAACTTCAACGTTTATTTATGTATTGCATTTATACAAAACCTTTTACTGTTAACAGCCAGTGATGCTTTGGAATCTAGGATCCTCCAGGGGGTCACCAAGGCTCTATCAAGTGGGTTACCTTAATTGGGGGAAAGACCAGGTGGTTGAGCGTGATCTAGGACATATTACCTATCTGCACAACCTTTTTCCAAGGAACAGTACAGTCTCTACCTCGTATTGAACGAAAAACTCTTACGAGTTGTAGTGGTACAGATTTTTATTTTTTAAAATACAAACATATCTTCATCGCCTTAATGAAACAAAAAGCTAGCTATTAAAAAAATTAATGAAATAGTGATTTGTGAGAGTACATAAAAAACGTAGGAAGGAAACGTATTTCCCGGCAACGCATACATAGACTCGTAATACTCAAATACAACATGGGAAATAGTGTTACATACCACACTTATCTTAAAAAAATAAATGTAGATAGGTTTTTGTAATAATAAAGGTACATTTTAAGAGCATGATTCCATAATATCCTATTTTGAATACTGAAATACTTACTTCAATAAGCATTTCTAAATTAGACGTAAATTTATTCTGTTAATAGCAGTTTATCCGACCGTTTGGCCCCTCCAAACTCATAAAATGGATAGTCTGAATTGGATAAAAAATTTGGCGGATAAGTGTAATCTCGACTAAATCACCTTCCTGCATGACCGTTGGTTTAGAAACTGTGAATTCTCCACCATCTACCGAATCCAAAAGTTATATTGGTTGCTTGTTTTTTTTTTTCTAAAACAAATAATACTGCTGGACTTGCTCCGTCCGTAATAGCAGTGCCACCAGTGCACTATATATCAGTAGTTATATGAATTGTCTTTCCTAAAATATATACTTTATAATATTTATTCAAAAACTCAAGACCCTTAATGGAGAACAGTGATATATTATTTTTTTAGTATGCCTTAAAAAAATGTTTTTATAAAGAATAAAGAGTTATTATTATTTTTTAAGTTGAAAAAATAAAATATTTAATGAACATATTTATAAAAGTATTATAAACTCCATTTCCTTGTTCTTTTACGATCCACTTACATTACATTATCTAATGAGGTATCAATATTTTTTTTTATGCTCGTAGAATGAAGGCATACATCGAAAGTCATTATTTTTTAGTTGGTGATACAGAGACAAGTACAATAATGTGATTCACTAGTGTCATTTCAAATATTCCAACACAGTGACGTAGCCAAATTGGAGTGGGGTAGGTGTGTTCAGAACGAAATTTAAAATTCTATTACTCGACCGTGCATAAATTTATATTTTATTTTGTTGACGTAAGCAACAGACTGCAGAACTTTTCCTCTAACCAAGATATAACCAATAAGACTTTTTTTGTACCGCTATTCTGTCAACTGTGACCTACTTGCAGCTACGAAGTTTCAATAATATTGAACAAGTTCCAAACACGAGTAAAGTTGTTTTTAATAGGAAGGGAAGTTCTTGCAGAGAAATAAGACGATATTTCTCACTTGGTTAGATCAAGGACTGATAATTTTAAAGAGTAGACAATATTTTCTCAAGAACTTTGAACTCGTGTGGTATAAAATTAAGGCAGAAATCTGAGAATCAGAAGTTGCTACTTGAAATAATATTCAATAAGTTATATTTATAATTTTTCTATTTATACGGGGACAGGCCACTTTAAAATGATATTGAAGGAAATGAGTTATAGGTTTTAGTGCCTAAGATTAAAGTTAAAAAAGATCAAGTAAATAATAAAAAATGATAAATGAGGTTACTTCTAATGGTGTATGAATCCCAAAAATTAACAATAATGAGGTGACATTGGAATAAAAATGAATTAAAAAATAATAATAAAGAAGGAACCAATTATAAACATTTACATTTTTGGAAATTCTCTTGAAGAAAAAAAATTAAACTTACGTATTTGGCTCACTCATTCAAATGTTATTAAAAAAGAGCCACCTCGTTTATTCCAACATTGTAACGTATTACCATATTTACGTTAAACGTATCGTCAGTGAATGTAATTATTATGTGTCAAGAATAAATAAAATAGGCCTAACCCCAAATTTATCGAAGTCACTTGGTTACACTTTGGTTACAATGGTCACTTTGGTGACAAAAAAGCTACCATCGCGTTGGCATTTCAGTTTTTGTAAGCGCATCACCTACTATGTGAATCATAGCACAATCTCAAATCGTGCTTAAATTGTTTGTATAGTTTTGTGTGAGTATTATTTATCTACAATACACAAACATTTTATAAAACTAACCATAGTGGTTGATAACATAAGAGTTTTATATCTTTATACACTATCAAACGAAAAACCTCCATATATGATAATTTTAATATGATAACTATTTCATAAACTGATAACACAAATTTGTAAATACATAAAAACAAAACTTGAAAAAAAAACACAGCAAAACGTTTCTACCTACACATTTTTTCATAATGAACCAGAACGTCTATTTATAATTCATTAGAAATTAAAAGAATAGGAAGTGATTGGACAGGCGGTTTGGAACGAAATTGGAGCGATGAATGAAGGTCCATAGGAACGAGGATCGGACAAGTAAATAACTATAAATTTTTGAGAAGTTTGATAAAATGTAGTACAATATGTAGATCTGTAAGCTGAGAAGGGGTCTTAGGGGAGGGGACCGATGTTTTGAATTGAATGACATCGGAAATAATTGATAGACTGCGAGATTGGAAAACTTGGTATTGACTCTCCGCGGGATTCCAAACATAAAACGTGTAATTATTAGTAATAAAATATACTTACATCGGCTGCTCAGTCTTGTTAATCGGGATGATAGACGATGTGATATGAGTTACTTTCTCCGACAGAACATGCCAGAGGTTCGATTCCTCCACTACCTCATCTGAAACAACCATTTAAGCATTATCTTATCTTTGAAAAACAACATATCTAACCACTATAGTTTTATACTAACTATATATTATTATTATTATTAGCGAAATTAACCGAAATGGGGATTTCAGTCTTTTTTGGAGTACGAGTTTCTTCAACTCAGCCTTTCTTCGTCCTATAAGATATTACTATAGAAATATAATTTCTTATTTCTTACGGATGCCTATTCATATATATAGGGGAGCAGAGTGGCTGAGTGGTAGAGCACTCAGGAGCAGAAAATCCACCAGGATTTCGAACCATCGAAACCCGATACTGGCAAAACATTTATTTAGTCTGTTAGCAGCTGGACATGGGTATGATCGAATCTACGGCCTGGGGGCTCACCCAGCCCCTATAAAGTGGGTATCCAAAATAAAGAGAAAAATCTGATGATTAAGCGTGATCTAGGACAAATCGCCTCCATGCACAACCGTTGTCCATGAAACAGTACAGTCTCTACCATGTACTGAAACCCAGACTCGTTCACGGGTTGTAGTGGTACATGTTTTATATATTCTTGGTTAAGAAGAATTTCCTTTAAAATTGTATTTATTAATAACTGAAACAGAAGGCGGGTGTGCAGGTACAAAAATAAGAATTAAAAAACAAAAACAATATTTATAATAATTTCACATTCGCGAATTATTTCATTTAAATAGCCATGACGTTTAACTTGGTAGAAAAAACATATTAAATATCACACATACAAAATATAATTAAATAAAAAATTATGAAAATTAAATATCGGAGTGGAGTGGCTCAGTGGTAGAGCACTGAGTTGCCATACCGTAAATCCAGGTTTAAATCCCGTTGCAGGAACGACTTCGCTCACCCGGCCCCTATACAGTGGGTACCAAAAATAAAGGGGGAACTGGTGGTTGAGCGTGATCTAGGACAAATCACTTCCCTGCAGAACCGTTGTCCATGAAACAGTACAGTCTCTACCATATACTGAACCCCAGACCCGTTCACGGGTTGTAGTGGTACAGGCTTTTTTTTTTTAAAGAAAATTTCTTTAATTGTGCATATATTGCCCACTCTCTCCTGCATACAAAGTTTTTTAAATATTTTCATTATAGTCCATCACGACATTCAGTAACTACCACCAAACAAAAAACGCAATTTAGAAGAAGACATATGTGATTAATAAAATGAAACTTTGACATCAATTTGTACGAAACACATTAACTACCGGTTGAAAAGTCGTTCCATGGTACATATACTTTATTTTAAACAAAAATTAATGTTTGCCAAAGTAAGTGTCATGCTTCCTTTTCGAGAAATACAATTGATTGATATTTAATTATTAAAAGATTTTTCAAAGTAATTTTAAATAATTAATGAATGAAATCTAAATTTGCATATAAGTAAACTAAACGACAACAAACGGCGATTCGTGTCTTTTTCTCTGTGTTTAATTGTAATTAATCAAAGAAAAATATATTTTTTTAACTTCGAGGAAAAAGTAGGACGACATGGAAATTCAGTTCTACTGTAGATTATTTTTCACCTGGATCCTTAGCCAGAGAGATCCAACAATTTAACTTATATTAATTCAGAATCGAAGAGTCCGAAATAAAATATTCAATAAGCCACTTGAGACTAGGACCATTCAAGGAATGCAATAGAAGTTCCTTGACATCTTAGAACAGGAAGAGAAAGATGACGCAAATATGCAAAATTATGACGCATCGTTTTATATGGAAACCGTCTCTTCAAGGTGTAAATAGGCCAGAATAATGTATTATAAATATTATCGTAACGTAATTACATAAAATTCTGTTATTGGAAGTTTTTCTCTTGAGAAATCCCTGGTTTTCTGGGGAATTCACTTCCAATTATTTTTATCAATTTGAATCCAGATTTTTTTACTATCTCTGCATTCTTTATTTTCGTCTGTCAGGAGGATGACGATAAACGAATGTCAATCAAAAATAATAATAACGTTACAGGCATGGGGAGATATGGAATGGGGGTGCTTCTTCTAGGGAAAATAAATACACTCAGGACGGTAAACAATTCGTAGACTTTTTTAACAACCTCTTCATTCAACATCAACTCCATCCCTGTTAAAGCGGAATAGTTATGGAGGCAACCTTTGGAACACTGACAATTTAATTTAATTCATTCAATTTCTTTGATAGTCTACGACATTGTACGAATCTGCTCCTGAACAGACTTTCACCAATAGGCCGACCACAGTATTAGTAAAAGCATGGCCTAACACTCTCAGATTAGACTGAGAAACAAAACTACTAACCTAATTAAAAACACGGGTGGCTAACTATTGATCATCTGCGCTATGGTCCTGTTCCTGTCATCCAATAAAAATCCAGGAAAGGCCCTACCGTTGTTCCTATCTTAAATTGGATCTGGTGCAGTAAAAGAGATCCCATCAATCCTATTTAACCTAATTAAGAAATATTTACAAGGAGAAATTATAGGAATGGCATACGTAACGTATTGTATTTGTGATCTTTCGAAACCTTCACTTAAAAATTCAAGGCAGTCCTAGCGTGTTTCATCCCTGGTCCCGCGACATTCCAGCTTCCTTGTCCGATTCTATTGTAATATTTCTGTCAGTAATGTTTGTACCAGTAAATTAGGGTGTCCAGCAAGTGAGTCATGAATTTTTTTGCAGTTCTTCTTGTTAATGTCAGTCTCAAGGAGTATGTTGAGATCTTCGTGTAATACGATAAATAAACTTAGAAATAAAAATAATCCAAGAGGCAAGGGGAAATAAGGATGAGTGACTATCGAGGAGGCTTTACATATACAACTTATATCTACAGCCCCGGTGAACAAGTTAAGTCTAATTTTCCCCAAAATGGGTTTCTTGTACTTAAGTAAGCAGAATCGAGTTATTTTCGCAGTGAATACGAGGTTAACTAAGGCATTGACTTGAAAAGGAGTTATTGTTTATATTAGAGCTCCATTTAAAGCCAAAAACTACGAGAATGATAAGATTCCGGTTAACTCTCTCTGGACAAAATCCGACTTAACCACTTATTCACCGGGGCTGTAGATATATGCTAATACTTATGAATAGACGTGGATACATAAATACAAATACCATGGGAACCAATTTTGAAAATCTATAGTCATTCAAGCAAGATTGAAGATAGAGGATTTTATTATTAAATTATGTTTTTTAAAATCATAATAAAATTAATGAAATGAGTATAAATTAAAAAAAAAATACTTTTTCTTATTTTCTAAACAATAATTATTTAAACAAAAGCTATTCAGGAAACTGATCAAGCGATGGAATAGAAAGAGTCTGTTCTCGGAGATAATAGGTTCATTTAACTCCATTTAAATTCTATTTAGTTTCCAGAGAAGTTTTTAACAGTATAAATAATTACAATCACGTAAATGTAGTCACTTTCCGTTGTCATTGTATGATGCATAATATTTTTGAAGTTTTAAAATATTTTGAAAAGTTTGCATGGATGTCCGACAAATCAGTGTTAATGATGATGAGAACTTATATTAAAACATATCTAATTTTAATCTGACAAAATGCTAATACATTTTGATTTTTATGGAAATGATTAATAATTCGTTATTTATATTTATTAACTAATCATTCATAATATTTCTAATTTATAAATAACTATAAAAATGGAGTTCCAAAGGAGAGTAAATACGAAATTTGCAAAATATGGTTAATTACATTGAAAGTTTCCTTATGATTAAGCCTGCAACAATTAATTAGTAGACAAAAATAAAAACTAGAATTTTTCAGATTGAAGGTTCTAGGTTACATATTTTAAAAGTTATAGTTAAATGATCAAGAGGTTCAAGAGCTTCTTGAATCACAAAAATAATATATTTTTTCTATAAACATCTGTGCCTAGTTATCTAGTTAATTAAGTAAAATTAATCCATCGATATATTAATATTGTCTGGATCTTTGGTTTAAAAGACTGGTTTTAACTTAAGTTGGAGTAGGTAGTTAGTTAATTCATTCTCCGTTTAAACTCAACTCAGAGGGCAAAAGCTGGTTAGAATATAATTAACTACTTGGATAGGATTTATATTGCTATAAATTGTTGACAAAATATAAGAGTAAATATCTCACTGTCTTTTCTAGAAAAGAGCCTGTTTCTGTTTTCTACCTTCAACAAAATTTAGGGTTTATTAAGTTCCACCTCTGCCGATCCTTGTTTAAAGCACAGGAGTAAACTACATTAACAAGACTGATTTATCGGGCAATACTAGACTTCACTGTATCCGGTTTTATTGCAGCTTTCACTTGGAACAGACTACAGCCTCTTGGCAATTAACGTAACTCGCCTGAATGGCCGAAGGAATAAAGACTGAACAGGACACGGTCCTGGGAGGACTGATTTGGGAAGTCAGGGCTGCTCCACATTAGCTAGGCGAAAAATAGTTCAGTCCACAGGAGGAGACTCCCCAGAGCGCTTCATTAGACCTCGCCCGTGGATTAATTAGGGAGCTCTGTAGGCTAAAGCTTTTGTTACAGGGCGGGCTCTGGATTTATTGCCGGGGTCCGTTGTTATCCAACTCTCTTACATTTCGGCCGGTTCGTGATGATTAGGCAGGTCGTACCGTGGATAGCTTAAGAAACTTATTTGCTTCTTAAGATTCAAGTGGTTTGAAGGTAACTAGGTCATTAGTGACCTATCTCATAACACAATAATTAAAAAATAAATAAATGTATAATACAATAAAAAATAAACCTGCGAATGAATGCAATTAGGCTATCTAAAAGAATATTTGAATTCCTTAGAAAACTAATTCGAATTGGTTTAAGGAAACCAAGAGGGACATGAGAGCACAACATAAAAAATTTAAAGAGCACAACCCGAGACAAGAAGACGATCAGAAGATGAAAAAAATATTGGGCATAGAGAAAATCACGGAATAAGGATTAATAATTATTCCAGAGAATCCCAAAGTAGGGTGAAAATAAAAAAAATAAATGAAACAACATTTTTTGCTCAAGAATGCCACAGGGAAGCTACAGATTGAGATCGAATAAAGAAATGTACGAAAAGGCACAGGACGTGGAAATAACTATGGGGAATGAACTAATTTCAACGGGCACATGGTCAGGAAGGATTCTACAAAGTCGAATAAGCAAATATTAAAAAAATTGGAAAAAGTGATGAAGATTGCATAGAAAGAGAGAGATTAAGGACCTGACTGAAAACAATTGGAGTTCTGGTGAAAAAGAGAACGAAGCATGGGCATGGGAGTTGGACGCAGGAGAGAAGAAGGCAATAATGGGGAAGAACGAAAGACTATTGGAGGAGAAGAAAGGATGAATTTCTGCTTGTTTTTTATTTAGCAAAAAAAAATTCATTAAACAATTTTTTAAAAAAATTAAATATAAAATAAGCGCTGAATTGCGGTACTGAAAATCCAGGGTTCAAATCCCGCTGCTTGGCAGACTTTTATTGAATCTGTTAACAAACGGTGATGGATCCTGTGGGATCTAGAACCCTCCTGAGGCTCCCCTAGTCTCTCTACAGCGAGTACCCAAAACAGAGGGGGGGGATCTAGGGACCGATCACCTCCCTATACCACGGTTATCAAGGTACAGTACAGTCTCTACCACGTACTGGAACCAAGACACTTCATGGGCTATAATGGTAAAGGTTTAGCAGATTTGCCCGGAAACGAAAGGTCATAACTATGCTATCCTGATTACAATTAGCCCCTTATAGTATTGACATATTTCTTGATTCAATTTACAAATGTAGAAGCAAATTGCAAAAAAAATAAAAATTGTTTAAGAACTGTTGCAACAATGACATAGTGGTGGTATTTCCTTACTAAACAGGTGTAGATGATTGAATATTGAATGCCCAATACTGCGAATAAAACTGCATGTTTTTTACCCCGTATACGGCTTCATAGAGGCGAGGTGGGCCAGAAATTTTGTAGATCCTACAACCCTAAAAGGGTCCATCCGTGGCTGTTAACAGATTAAATAATGTATCTGATACAGCTGGGTTAGAACCTGAACCTGAACAACCTGACAGAGCATATCAAGCACTCTACATACTAAGCTATCCGTACTCTTGTACATTTATCTATCTTAAAATAGATTGACTGCAGTTTATTCTTGGTGAAGTATACTTCCAAATTTACCCTTGAAGGTGTTAGGCCCTGGACAGGGAACTTTGGAATAAGTTGGAGGACTAATTATCCGAAATCAGTTACAAAGCCAGTCCCGGGAAGTTTTGATTAGGCTCCTCATTTAGGGCTCGAGCGATAGCGGATTGATTATCTCTGAAGTCTTTGAAGAAGAGGCTGTCTTTGATGTCACCGTCGATCACAGCTCCTCCCCAGCCAGTTTTTTTTTTGGTTTTTGTTTTATAGATCCACTTTCATTAGCATAGTATTAATATTGATCAGTTCCAATCAGGGAATATTAATGCTGCTGCTAATTTTAAGGTATCGTTTATGCATGCACCTTACTTACCTGAAAGTACCACAACAGCCAGTTAAGCGAAAAGTCACGTACTGAGTAATGTAGTATGTGGCAGTTAATTGAAGGCCGGTCTTTGTTCTAGACTACGCTCAACCGCCAGATTTTCTCCACTTTAAAGAGACTAAGTGAGCCCCAGAAGGTCCTAGATCCATGTTCGGCTGCTAACAGATTAAATAAAAGTCTGCCAGCAGCGGGATTTGAAACTTAAACCTTTGACAAGACAACTCATCGCTCTAACACTGAGACATTCCGCTCCCTTTATACAAGCACCTAAATAACTCAAATTTTAAAATGCAATAAAAATAAATAAAACAGAATTGTATGTGATTAATATTTCTATTATATAGTATAAAAAAGCATTTAGTAATGAAATATTAATAATCGAATCAATGAACTACTTTTCGTAGCCTTTTGTTGTGCTCTTAACTTATAATAAAACTATTTTATTAATTAATTATTATTATTTTAAGGCTGTTTGAGTTCTACGTTTATTCATTTAACATCATTTTATGGGAGGTACAATACAAGGTTGAGCTCCTTATAGTCATTATTACAACTAATAAAACTTAATGTTCAAAGCATTTTGAGGAATGAACTTGACTACAAAGCTGTCTGATGTTAATATCCATAATAACACCATTAAGGGCGGTACAGCCAAGCCTCCTCCAACGAAGGGATAGTCAAACAATAGCAGGGCCAAGTTGGAGACCCCAAGCACGGCTTCAACATTACTCTAAGTCACTCCCGCCATTTCTTTCTCCGCCGTATAACAGCTGCGGCTGGACAAATAGTCCCGCTTCCAGTTCTCCAGTTTCATTACCAATTCAACCGCATCGCGCGATTTATCTCAAGCCTTAAGAACAATAACAATGAAAAAATAATGGTAGTATGGGCTATGAAGTTAATGACTGATAGGAGGAAGTTTGATGGAGCTTTTTCCAAAATGAAAAAAAACAAAAAAACATTTGTTCTAATTATTTTATTCATTGGGAATGTATTGTAATAGTTGAAGGGCTTACTCACGAATACTCGATAAATAAAAATATTTCACCTGACTGGGTCACCTGGTTGATTCCATTCCAATCTGATTCATTACTTGAACATTGGTAACTTAGTGCAAGATATTTATATATAGATTGAATAATTACTTTATCGTATTTCGCTGCTACTTCTTTTGGCTTACGCCTTAACTATAAAATATTTACATCCTAGGTAGAAGGCTGAATCTACTCTAATGCCCCCACTAAATTACTGCTTTCTTAATTAATCATTAAAACAATAAGAAAATTGGACACAGAAGTGGCGACAAGCCAGCTGCAAATAAGAAATAATCTAACTTCCAATGTAAGTGGAAATGCAACATAATGTTTATGGATGGTATTATTAGCATTTTCTCAACAGAATCCTTTCGCCATGAAGTATATTAGTAGATAATAAAAGCTTGAGTACACTAAAAAGTCCTGAATGGAGCAGAATCATGGTCTGATGTAGCCCATGTGGTTTTTATATAATATTAGATTAGAAACATATAAGGACAAAAGGGGGATAACTCCAAAAGTTTTAAAAATTTACTATTTCATGTTTTTCATTAGTCCGGAAATTTTTTCTTATGATTTTGGTCTGTTTGTAAGCATGGACTTTTGGGAGCATCAAGGAATTCTTTATTAAACTTGCCAAAAATATCAAAATGTATATTTTTGAAATTTGAAGTAATCCGCTTAGATTAAATAAAAAGATATTATGAGAACGACAAAAGGAACACAGTTTTTTCCTAACAGTTTTGAGAAATTAAATAAAAAAGACGAAAATATAAACAACACTATACTACATCTGATGGAAACCAACTTTTTTTTTTTTTTGTCCAAGTGATATTGTACATTTCCTGTAGTCTTAAAATAACCATGGCTATTGAAACTCCTATAGCATTTTTTATTTAAAAATAAATAAATACCCATACAAATATTACTAAATGTAAGTAATTAAAATTGTGATAACCTCCAATGTTTTAACGCAACAAAATGCTGATGTACGGTTGCTCTACAATTTCACGTGCTCACCTAGTAATTTAATTTCATATTTCAAAGGGTTATTTCATATTTAAGGATCAATCCATCCTCCCCTCTTATAGGGAACCCATAGCTCTAGATAACAGGGGGGTCGCAATGGCTGATAGCGCAATGTCCTGTTTTTCGCCGACAGGAATAAAGGAGGGCTGGAAATATGATGAATACCAGCCCCAGATCATGTGCGGCCGAGTCTAGGGGAGGGGGGCGTGGTTCGCTGCGCGGCCATTTCATTAAATACCCCAGCGGGCCCTGAGACGACTTCGGTGACGTGGCGAGGAGTACCGCCACTAAATAAGCGCTGCCCCCTAGTGCGGGACTCTGCCTAGAAGAAGGACAACTCCAAAGAATAACTCGGGTGGATAGACCTCGTAAACCAGGTGATGTCAGTCTGTCTAAGGGAAAGAAAGAAAACCCTGGCCCTCCAGGTTGGGGGCTTTCGCTAGGGTTAGCTGCTCACCGATGTAAAATCTACTTGCCAACAGGGAGCCTCGGATTCAAATGGACTACACGGGAAAAGACTTTGGAAACGGACACGGAAGGAGTGGGAGAATCATTACAGAACCCTTCTTAGTGAAAATAGACCTCAGTTTGCGTCCCAGACACTCAGCATGTAGAAGGGGAGGAACCGGTAGAAGTGTGTCGGAGAGGATGTTCAGAATGTTCAAAGAGCGGGCCTTATCAAAGGCGAAGACTGGCACTTCTCCGGGACCGGGCGGAATTGCTCTAGAGCTCCTGAAGGCTGGTAGCGCGAAACTGGTAACCCTATTGACAGAGGTGATCAACCTTGTCCTCAGGGGGAGTGATATCCCGGATGACCTGGAGATGGGCTGAGTAACCAGCCCTCAGCCCTCATATCATCAATATATAAGAAGAGTGGCAGAAAATTTTGCCGGATTTATTACGAGATCTGCGTTAAAAGTTCGATTGCCAGGATTATGGGTAGGCTGCTCCCGGACAAGTTAGAGGAAATGTACTGTACTCCTCAGGAACAAGCGGGGTTCACGGCTCATTTACGGACAATATTTTTGTTGTTTGGCAACTTATTGAGACGTCCCAAGAAAGGAAGCAGGAACAAGCTTATGACAATGTGCCTAGAGAGTGGTTATGGATAGAACTTGAAGAAGCAAGCATTTCAGGTAGGGCTCTGATTAAGGCGGTTAGACACTTATACAGGAACGACATACATCAGATTAAATGCGGTAACCACCTTTCGGAACCTTTTCATGGTACTAAGGGATTGAAGCAAGGGTGTAGCATGTCACTCACTCTCTTCAAGATATAACTTCACGAAGCAGTGAAACCTTGGCAAAAGCAATGTGGAAGTGTTGGGCCGTTCTTTGATGGCGAACAGCTACTATCCTTATTCTTCGCTGACGACCAGATCGTGTTGGCGAGGTGGAAGGTCTACCTTGAAATGATGGTGTATGCCCTAAAGATGTGCTACGAAATGTTGGGTTTAAAAATTAACTTCGAGAAGACCGAGTATATGGCCGTTGATCCTGATACAATTGTGCTTCTGGTGGATAGGGAGGCCTGTAAGAAAGTAAATATATTTAAGTACCTGGGATCTTAGTTGGGTACTACCGGGTGGTCTGAGTATGACGTCAGGAAAAAGGTGGAGCAAGCCCGAAAAGTGACTATGAAACACAGAGATATCTAAGGAAAATAAACGCCGTATTTTCACAACCATTGTCGAATCTATCCTTCTATCGACTTTTTCTTCGGAAGCCTGGGCTATGAGCTCCCGACTGTACTGTAAAGGTGCAGGCCGTTGAAATGGATTTCTGGAGGAGGTGTCTCCGCGTTGCCAGGCTGGATAGACTAAGAAACGAAGAAATTCGACAGAGGATGGATGTGAATATATCAACAAATGAAAGGATCGGGGCAAGCCGCCTAAGATGGTACGCCCATGTGAAGAGAATGGCATTTAAATGTTGGCCGAACCGAGTGCTGGGTTGGGTTCTACCAGGGAGGAGAGGACGCGGACGGCCCAAAAGCAGGTGGATGGAGGGAGTCCAGGAAGAGATGGCCTGTAGGGGTCTCCAGGAACAGGATTGGATGGATCGAGAGGTATGGAGTACTGCTCTGACAGGTTGAGGCAACCCACGTTGGAACGCCTATAATAAAAAAAAGAAGGATTAATCCAAATTTAATGCGCATTAATTCGAGGGGTACAGCCAGAATATAATATTATTTATTCATTTGGTATCGCTATAGTGAACGGAAATGGGAACATTTTAAGTATATGAGAACGAGTCATTAGTAACTCGTTGCTGATATAATTCTCCAATTTCAACAAAGAAAATTATAAATATTGAAATCGAAAGAGAATAAAATGTTTTGATGACCAGAATAGAACCCATGAATTAGTTAGTTAAGTAATTCAAAAATTTTAAGCCGTAACAGTTACGTTCACAGCGTTTGTTTTAATAATTATACTTAATTTAAGCCATACGGCCGCGGGAGTGTGTTCCCATAACTTCAAAAACTAATGCAATACTTATGAACACATTTCAAGAACAGATATATAAATTTAATATTTTATATAAAAAACAAAAAAATATCGTACTTAGTGTATGACTTTTTTTGTTATATCAACTACCAAACTGAATATGATCAGTAATTAAGGATAGAAAATACGAAAATTTTAATTTAAAAATAACCTATCTTACTTGGGTAACCGCAATTCTAACCAAACATTCTGAAAAACTTAATCACTTTTTGGTTTTCGAACGAGGATAAAGTTTTGAGTTCCGTTTCGCACTAACAATGAACTAGACTAGGGATCGCAAAATATAAAGAGAACTAGACTAAAGCTTAACTGGCCCTTATCATACTAATTATATTTTGTTGGCATATATTCACTCTGAAATTAAATTATAAACATTATAAATTATTACAATATAAACTATAAACGTTATAAACTGAAGTTAAAAATGTTATTATGGTATTACACTGTAATCGATAAAAAAGTAAACCACAAAAATAGTAAAGAACAAGATACATCTTCCCTTTTATTTTTTGCTTATTTGTTCGGAACAATTTAATTATTTTTTTTTAAGCTCCTAATATATAATTGTTTTTTTCTTGTTAAGAGCGCCATTTATATACAAATATAACTTGTTCTAATATTCTTCATATAAAATTGATAATATATAATTTTTATCAAATATTTATTCTTACAAATGCATTATCCTTTCTAATTTTAAAACATAATGCTGAGTTAATAAATTAACGATATTTTCGCCTAAATTTTTTTGCATAACTTTTGGCTTTGGTTAATAATATAAACTAAAAGCCTTAAGTAGTTTAGATGCGCATTTGTGCACAAATTCCTTCGGGTTTTTATCGTTTGGACAAATAACCTGAAAGGCATGTTTAAAGAAGAATACTGAGTATAATGCGAAAAAATTTGACGAAATTATTTTCAACTACTGAAAAAAATGGTTTAGAAGCCATTAGTATCAAATATGAACTGCAATTTTCTGTTATCATCAAGAGAATTTTAACTGCTGTAATTTCAATAATTACCTAATGGAAGGAAGATGGGACGAAATAAGAGCGATAATGTGACGAATTTCAAAGCAATTTCGATGGTCAAGAGCCATATCGAGTTTTTCAAAAATCTCTAGTGCGAATGATACGTCTCTATTATTCACATTTCCTTATCCGTAGAATAATTTTACCGTTGCGATATAATGATTTATATCATGTGTCTATGAGGTGGGTAGACTAAATTGGGGGAAAAAATGCCGATTGAGCATGATTTTGAACAAATCAGGAGGAAGGGGGTACAGCCGTTGAATAAGAAACTGTGTATACTTGCTTCATATTTTCATGCATTATTTGCCTCTCCACTGTCCATTTTGTTCCTGGTTCAAACCTTCCTTCTTTGACATCTACAATCAATGTTTCTAAACATTTTCTTGTTGGTAACATCACTTGATTCTCTTTTCACTTTTTCTAAATATGTTTTTATTTGGCGAATAAATTAAGTGATTGAAGGGGCCATTTTATTGGTGAGTCTTGTTTGGGGTCTATTGATATGTCCATAAAACTTGAATGGTCGTTTTCCTATATCAGCTGTCAATGATATACATCGATATTTTTGTCGACATATAACGATTCATATCGTCGATATATCTCTATAACCTCCTAACCGATAAAAACTACGCCTTAATCTATCTATGTCATCTACTTAATATTTAAGGACCCGATCGGATAATGAAAGAGGAAGGACTCGTCCTTTGATCCTGGTGACTAGGCACGAGTAGAAGAGGGGGACAATGGCCATGGACAATGAGAGAAGATGCTATCACCCTGGGTGTTCCTAGCAGACAATGACAGCTACTTTCACTGTCGCGCTCACGTTCTGGTGCCCAAACAGTCTCCTTCATCTGACCCAGTTATTTGTTTATGTACCAATAAATGGATCCTATATTAGGTACCAGTTAAAGGACTACTTTTCAATAATTGTAATTAGTTACAATTACTCTGAGTTGCTACGCTGGGTTCATAGCCGTGGAAGATAAATTATTTAATCTGTTAACAGCCACGGATCAAGAAAATGTATGAATAATTTATCTAGATGTAATTACATTTCTGAATAAAAGAATATAATAGAATGGGAGCAGGATAGCTGAGTGTGAAGATTGGTGAGTTGTTCAAATCCTTCTGTTGCAGATAAATTATTTGATCTGTCAAAAACTATAGATGGACCCTTTAGAATCTAAAGACACTCCAGGGCCTCTTCAGGCTCTATAATGAGGATATCATAAAATATGGGAAAATCCTGGCGATTGAGCGTGATTTCGGACCAATCACCTCCTTCCACAACCGTTTTTTTAAAAACAGTACTGTCTCTACCCCAATCATTTTTTTTTTTTTTTACTCTTGGATAGCTAGTAAATTGGGGGTTTTGGCTCCTTAATGTCAAAAATAATTATTTATTTATGAATGATTGTTCTTTTCATAAGAAGCATTTTGAATATGTTATACCATAGTTAATGCAACAAACTAATATTAATTGAAAAATATGTTAAGCCCAAATATTATATTTTTAGGAAATTTAGGTTATTCCTTTATAGCTCGGAGTAACATACTTTTCACCAGCAACAATATGAATAACATTGAAAACTTGCTCATGAAATCATTTTAATAAATATTTATATTTTTTTGACTAAATGCAGCTAAAAATATACTTGCATATCATATCTGTAGTGTTTGAATATATCGATTGGGCTCGAAACTGAGAGATATTGAAATTTAAAAAAAAGAAAGTCAGGTTTGTCCGTTTAAAAAAAAAAATATCGTGTGTACATGTGAGTTAATACCTTCAAATTTTCTTGTACTTTTAATGAAATATCTACATTTTTTATTGATATTCCATACGTAACTTATGTAAGATGCATTTCATAAACGTAAGTGACCCACAATTATCTCTGGAGATGGCCTACACCCCAGGCCGAAACGTTGGCACAATTAATAAATAAATTCTGCTTATTTTTGTGTTGTCATTGATTGCACTCCATGACCAATTCAATCCATCGTTAAGCAACGTTGTTAGGATATGTTTGGAGGACGACTTTGTTGTCTACGATAGACAGAAATGTATGGAAGTATGTGCAAGACTGTTAAGTGAGTATGATAATGCAGTGTACGTTGTAACTAAGCATTAACTGATAATAATCCGTCTTTACATCATCAATTTTTTTTCATAACGATCGTACCATTTTATTCAGCTTGACAACAAAAGACCTACTTTCACCTAATCACCGAAATTAACCTAGTGATTATAATAAGGGGCCTATCTAATAAGAATTAAAAGAACTTCTGAATCACCATTTTGACTGTCTCATTATACATTCCAAACCAGTGAAGCTGTAGTGAGTTAGAAGCTCTGGTGTCTCATAGTTAACTTTATTCATGTGGGGGTCAAAGCTTACAGTTTCTCCTTAGTTCAGCTCAGTTTCTGGCCAGAATGGAGATATTATATGTTAAAATGAATATATTTAAAATCATTGATTTAAATTTACTCATTTTAAAACTTAGAAGTAATTTAATTTAACTACTTATTAGTCTCCATTTATAAGGTATATATTTATTTTATTTAATTTGTTCTTTGTATGCATGATATTGCGAGCGGGGTAGCTCAGTGGTAGAGCACTGAGTTGCCGTGCCGTAGATCCCGAATTTAAATCCGCCTGTGGCAGTTTTATTTAATCTGTTAACGGATTAAAAGACCCTTCTGTTCATTAACAAGTCTCAATAAAGTGGGGGAAAGGCCTGGGGGTGTGCGTGATCTCGTACAAATCACCTCCCTGTACAACCATTTACCTAGAAATAATACAGTATCTACCATGTACTGAACCCAGGGTCTGTTATGCATTGTAGTTGTATAGCTTGTTTTAATTATATCTGGGATTAATGAACTATTAAATACCTAATACTTCTTCCCCTTGTTTGTGACAGCTTCAATCATCGTTTCATAAAAACTTTTTATAATTATGTACAATTATTTAATATTTTTAATGACACCCTCTTAGTTACTCGAAGTCATTTAAAGCGGTAGAGAATAATAATAAAAAATAGTAATTGAAAGTAGTGAATTATGCATGTAAACTAACTTATTGTTAGTAAAAATTGTAGCGTAATATTCATAAATCGACATCAGTCAGAGAATTTTTTCAGAAATACCCCCAGAAATTCAGAAATATAAGTTGAGTGAAAATGCAAGCCTCACGAAGATTATAACAAAAAATTTTGTGTAATTATTTATGATTAAGCTAACAGAGTATTTGACTTATAAATACATACTACTAATGCAAGAAATTAGGACCGCGGAAAGAGAAAAGTGTACATAACCAAGAGAGGCATAAGTTAAAAAGACCTTGTTACTCAACACACGAGCCGACCATTTTGAGCAAATACTTGCCCTCTGTGTGGGGAAAAGGGCGAGGGAACTCGGGAAATGTGGACGGGGGAAAAAGCCCTGAAATAAGCATTAAAAGCGCTTAAATAGAGACCAGTCCATTTCGGCTTGGAAACAATCTTCAAGGCAAAGTACTTTTCCAAGTACACTTTAATTTCCTTTCCTTATTCCTTCACTTGCCTCTCTTTTACTCGAGTCCGATCTACTTTTAGATAATGATAGGCAATCATGGCTTAATACAATAGGGCTTTGTATTCAGCAGACACAAAACTTCGTTTTAAAAGATTTTAATCCTTCGCAATTGTAAAAGAATTACAAAACAATCGAAATATCACTGTTTACAGATATTTAGTGGACTATTTGCAAATGTTTTATTTGAGCCGCAGTATAGTAGACTCAGTTAAATAAACTTATATTTATTGACCAGTTATATTGAGAAAATTCCTAGTAAATACTGGAGTTAAACCATAATAAATAATATTTTGATAAATTATAAACATAACTGTACCATTAATTATGTGAAAAAACATAGATTTATTGGAATCCATTTATCACCAAGCTAATTTAATGGGAGGTACTAAGTATTTGTCTAAGTATTTATGCTAGCATACCCTATTATCTCTTCTTATTCATGATTTCATGTTTTTGAAGTGGGGTAGCTAAGCTGCTGTGCTTATAAAGATCCCGGATGCGAATCCGGGTGTGACGGACAAAATATTTATCTTTTAATAACCATAATAAATATCCCCGTGAGTTCTCACTCAGCTTATACAAAGTGGGAACTCTTAATTTGGAGAAAAACCTGATGGTTGAGGATCTCAGACAAATCACCTCCCTGTCCAACCACTGACTCAGAAACAGTACAGTCTATAATATGTACTGAAACTAAAGACCCTTATGGATTGGTACCTATATGGATACCTTTATGGTTCATCTTCAGTTAATTCTATGGAAGGGAGGGCTTACTGAAGATTCTTGATAAGTCATTCATCAATTGTCGTAACAATGATTATTTAGAGATAAGAGTTAATTGTTTTTTTTAATTTTAACACAATTAATCTTCAAAATATGTTTTTCAAGACTATATTCTTTAGCTCACCTTTATTTTCAGCTAAAAGTTAAAAC
Organism: Troilus luridus; assembly: GCA_964056705.1. NCBI lineage: Eukaryota > Metazoa > Arthropoda > Insecta > Hemiptera > Pentatomidae > Troilus > Troilus luridus. The sequence goes on from CAXKTH010000133.1 coordinate 42,920, forward strand.
ACAATTAATAAAGTGTCGATCGTTCTCAGAAGTAGGTGTCTACAGATTCCATTAAACCTCGCAAAGGAAAATATAGTGTTATGGAATGGAAGGGTGGACATTGACAGAAACTGTCATGAAGAAGGTAGAAGCATTTGAGATGTGGGTGCACCACCGTATAATTCGGATTTCATGGCCTGATTGCTTAAACAACAGAGAAATGTTGATCTGGGTAGGAAAATATAAAGAAATCGGAAATGAGAATGCCTTCGAATACCTACGAAGTAACAACTATCGTCTACCGCATCTGACAATCCAGTGACAGATAGATTGTAGGTGGGAACCAGGAAAGAGAAGGCACCCCTGCCTGCATATTTTAGGACTGATAGCATAAAATCTTCTCTCTCATTTTCATCTGATATCTTAATCTGAATCAGGATGAGTTTATTTTTTATAAGGATAAGTTGTGCTTTTTTTTTTATAAGTAGCTGCTTATAAAAAAATCCCTTAGACCCACATTGAGATACAATAACTATATTCTTCTTGATATTGAAATGAGAAGAAGTATTTATATATCCAAGCTCATCTACTCTTTGGAAATGCTCGTAGAAGATATGGCTTGTAATAGCGATTCGATAGAAATGTACGTGAGAGTAATTTTGGATGATTCTTTTTTTTTTTTTATTTGCACACGAGAAACACACAGAAATCCTCCACCTTAAAACTTCAAATAGGCACATTCATAATTTACGAATTTCAAACCTATAAAACGGGGACAAACTATTGCGGAAACGTTTACATGACATATATCGAATAAGACTTCGATAATAACACACTAATGCCAACAGGTTTTTCACCGTCACGTAACACCCGGGTGCAACGGCTTTTCAGAATAAGACCCGTTGGACTACTTGGAGGTTTCGACACGGCTTCCAGTGAGCAATGATATCGATATCCATCCTTATCAGTTCTACTCCAACCAGAAGGTGATTAGCCTCTGGAGGCGTTGCATAAGGACGCCCTCCGGGAGTGGAACCCGCTGCCTCGAGCTGGTCTACACCTCCCAATACACAGCAATTACGGGCATGTATTTCTATCTTGATGTAGCCATTAATCATATGATAATAGCTTCCAGGGACCTGTATATACTAGTCTGAGGTTTCTAGTAACACAGTGGATTGGTGCCTTGACATTATCGAAATTAATAGTGAAATGGAATACATAAGCTAGGCACTGGCGACTTAATTAAGGGAGGATTGGTCAAATTGAAAATAATAAGAAACATAATTATTACCAAGATATAAATACATATATACTTTTTATAGAGGGTTTTCTAGGTGCTAGGTTCTTTTAAATAATGAAACCTTAACTATTTAAAGTATTTATTAGATAGCCCATAAACGTTCCCACATTTTCTATAGTACTCGTAATACATACGTAAAAAAAAAAAATCTTTTTTTTTCTTTCACTACCTTTTTCTTTGTGGCATTTAGCGTATTGGGGCCTCAATCCATCGGAGCCATTCTCCCCGGTCACGACAACTCCTCTTCATTTGAGCCACGGTTTTTCCTCTTTTACCTTCTATTCTTTGGATATAATCCTCATAGAGAATTCTCGGGCGTCCACGGAGTCTTCTGCTTTTCGGGCGGGGTTCCATAACCTTTCTTCCATCTCCACGACGAATATGTTTCCTTCCTAAAGAATATAATTATCATTATCTAACTGTTAATGGTAGAGTAAAAACTTATTTACCATGAAAATGGCTCGAAATTTCTGATAATCATTGTGGTAGCTGTCATATTGTCTGTCAAGACAGCGTGAGTGTTCATCACTTTTCGTTATAGTACATTCTTACTGACAGTCATGACTAGTATTGACTTATCAGCTAGACCAAGCCTACTAATCGATTGCACTTGAATATTTATAAATTGGAATTCATGAACCAACATTTTATAACTTAATAGTTCTTGATGGAGCTATACATGTAACTATGATCTAAGCAATACTAATGTCAAGTATACTGTTCTGCATCAGCCATTTTTCCAAATGTCCCAAGAATTACAATCAGAGCGTAAATGTATTGTCATTTTGTAACACTATCTCACCGTGGAGACTATACTAGAACGACAAAAATTATTACAGAGTAAAGAACAAATGCATAATAAATAAATTATGCAAGAATGATTTTTAGTATCCATTCATTTTTTTTCTTATTTCTTATATACTTGCTACTGATGTCTAATACACACTGATGTTAAGACCGTTCATGATTGGTGTTGTTTGTTTTCCTCAAAGCATATACCTGTTAGGTTTCACATAATTCGTAACATGTTTAATTCATTCGAGGGCAAACTTCTGAGATTTGAGTACTCCTTATTATCTGTTAATACCGTCTTACTTATTATATTAAAAAAAAACCTGTACCACTACAACCTGTGAACGGGTCCAGACCCCAGAGTTCAGTACATGGTAGAGACTGTACTATTTGATCTACAACGGTTATTCAGGGAGTTATTTGTCCTAGATAAATCTCAACCGCCAGATTTTCTACCTTATTATGGGTACCCCTCTATAGAGACTGGGTGAGGCCCAAGAGAGTCCTAGATCCCATATGATCCATCTCCGGGTGCTAATAGGCTAAATAAAAGTCTTGCCAGCAGCGTGATTCGAATCAGGATTTTCCGTGTAACATCTCAATGCTCTACCATTGAGCCATTTTGCTCTTTTATATTATTATACTGGAATATAAAAAAAAAATTAACGATAGAGGAAGACTCGAAATTCACAATGGTCTGAATAAATCGAGACAGGATTTTAGCGGACAGAATCAATGATTTTAGTTTCCATAAATAACTAGAACCGGTGGAATATATTTCAGTAATATTCTCGCCATACAAAGGATGAAGTGATTTACTTGCTGAAGAACCAATAATTAGGGCTTTCTTACTAAAGCTACAAAGCGCTCAAAGAACTGAGTTCTATGGGGTTAATCAGGAACTTGAGAAATCTACTCGTTCCAATAGCCAAAGAACCGTGAGTCGGGAATAGAAGGGGGCCCTAAGAAGATAATAAGTGATGGAAACTTAAAGAAAAGATAGGAATTAAAACAGCCTTATAAAACAAGCGGAGAAGGACAGTCTTTACGCTCCTAATTCTACGAACCAGCGGAATAGATGAGGACTTCTTTTGAACTCTTTGGACTGTTTATGTTCTAGCACTCTTTATGAATATGGACCTTTTTGGCTCCAGCAAGCAGACCTGGTAGACTGTCATGAGGCTAGGACAGGAGGAACAGCTCACCTCTCCGACTTGTTTGGACTTAACTCATGTGGGATTGCATTTAAGATTCATAATCTACATCAGCAATTATCTTATATATTTCATGTTCATATTCTTGTAAAAATCACTGTAACATTTAACATATTTCTTTTTCGTCACTGATAGATTGAGTTTTCTTGTTGGTAGGTTTTACAAGCAAACAACTTTTAATGGTTATTGTTACTAACTTACCTAAGTTAACAATAAGCGATTTGTTTAGTTTTATTTTGACATCATACATCAACTTCTTCTCCGTCGTTCTTCCCTCCATCGTCCTCTTGAGGTTCTCTAGGCTTCCATATAACTTTTTCCGCACTTCAGTCGGTGATTGCCACACCAACTGCCTTTGTTCAATAAAGAAAGTGCATTTCTAAAGAATGTGATTAAAGTTTTCTAATAATAATTTAACTCGAATTATCCTTTGCCACAATAAATTCTAAATTTTGCGAAAATTCTCGATTGTGGTAGCTAATAGAGGTAGCAAAGATTAAATATGTCGATTTGATGATTCTCAAAAAATTATTACTAACTGGGTTTTGTTTTGTTAAATCTCAAGATAATTATCTAAATTATTTGAAAAAATATTTGTCCTACAAAATGTATGGTTTGATCAAAGAGTCCCATCCTTCCAATATGTATCGATAACGAAGTCAAAAAAGAAGAAGTAAAAAAAATCACCTAGTTAGTAATCATTTTTTATGACCTCGTTATCGATACATGTTGGAAGGAGGGGACTCTTTGATCAAACCATACATTCTGTAGGACAAATAATTTTTCAAATAATTCAGATAATTATCTTGAGATTTAACAAACAAACAAAACAGTTATTAATAAATTATTGAGAATCATCAAATAGACTTATTTAATCCTTGCTACATCTGTTAGCTACCACAACCGAGGATTTTCACACAGGAAATTGTTGGGCGTCTTATTGAAACGAAGCTATTCACGAAGATTCAGCATCAAGTGCAAAAATGGACCATGGATCCTAGACTAAATACATTACATGGGTGTGGGACATGTGGCAAATATCGGCAAGCCTTTAAGTTTCCTGTCGTTTTAGATTGAATAATTTTTGTTTCGATTTGTTTTATTATGATATTTTTCTCATATGTTACATATTTTGTGGAATAGCCTATGTGTGCCAACTGATTACTCGACAATGACCAATTTCTCTTGTGATTTTGATTCCATTTGTTTTTTATCATTAAAATTTTGTTTTTTGTATGTTTAATCTGTATTTTTTATTTATTATTTATTTGTTTGATATAATCAGAAATTTTTATTTAACCTTTCCCTTCCTAATGTTTCAATAGTTACGTTTGGGCCTTGTTGAAGATGGGATATTGTCTTGACGGCCTATGAAGTTTATTAGCTCTATTTATTTTATTGTTATTTTTATGTCCTAATGACCCCTGTATTGGTGAAATATGGGTAAGTATTTTAGATTATTTTGTTACCTGTTGTTATATACGCTTTTAATTTGGTTGTTTACCATTCAAACCTGTTAGGTAAATATACATTTTTTATTTTGAACTTTTGCTTTTCTATATTAACATAATACACAAACCATTAACTTAACAACATTCCTTCTGCAAAAACTTAAACTTGCAGAAGATTCTCAAATAAAATAGATGAGGTTCTAGAATGTGGATCCAATGGATCGGTATAGAGCCCTGAAATACCATTCTTGGCGAGGCAGAGCCGGTTCACTGTACGAGATTGGGCTGATAGAAACAAATGGCATCCTGTCCTATCTTACATTGCTCCGACAGCAGCCGTGTGGCTATATCAGCTCTTCTTCCTGTCTCGGTGTACAAGAATAAATAGCGGTGAATAAACAAAACTGTTTTTGGCTTTTCCTTTCAATCCAAAATGTAATAGTTTCTAAATAGAAAAAAAAAATTGCGTCTTAAAAATATAAACCTCTAACATTGCTAAATATAATGACCATAAAGTATGTTACTGAGGATTGGATCGGGAAAAAATGGAATGACTGTCATAAACTGTATAATAATTCTTATTTCCTTCATTGAACTTGGTGAAGAAAATCTATTTGGTTCAAGTGATTTAAAGTGGACATATCTGAGCAAAGGCAACAATGAGCACTTCTCTTTAAAATGCCGCATTACCGATAATTATGGAAGACAACAAGCAAAAGGTAAATGTAAATTAGAGATTAGTAGAGTTCAATCTTAGAATTAAGTTTAGGAGGTGATAAATTAATTGATAGGACATTACTCTATTTTGAGTCTTGTAATAAAATAAAAATTTAACAGCCGGGGAAGGGATCCTCCTGGGGCTCACCCAGCCTCTATAACGTTGTTACTCAAAACAGAGGGCGAATCTGGCGGTTGAGCCTGATGGAGGACAAATCACATCCCTGCACAACCGTTGTACGAGAAACAGTAGTCTTTACCACGTACTGAACCCAAGACCCTTCATAGATTGTTGTGATACAGGTTACAGGCATTTATGACGTTCGTTGGGGTTCGACTGAATTAATCTTTAACAATTTTTTTACTATACAATACTGTTTTTCCCCAAATGATTTAAGACAAAGATGTTGCATAATTTCAAATACCACTTTTCCATTGGATCAGATGATGCAAATGCTGTTTTTGTAAGCAAAATTAAAACTTTTTTAATCTATAAGAATTAAATTAAAATCACAATTTAATTACAACATTGTGACTCTCCCAAGTGAGGTTAACTGCTTTCCGCAGTAGGAACATTATAAATACTAAGTTTTCTAAAGCCGAAGATTTTTTTTAGTGTTATCTTATGTTTCAAAAAAAACAGCTGTCAGGCCTCTTACTGTGAAGTTGCTTAAGTTATCTTTAAGTTTTGGAATTAACTGAATTCATGTATTTTTGATGTGTGTTTAAGTGACTTATTGGCGTAGGGAAGTGGAGCCACTGTTCCTCCAGGTTGGGGGAACAAGAATACTTAACACTCACATAGTACTCATATTCAGCATACTACATACATCCCCTCACCTACAGACTAAGGTCATATACAGTTAAACACCCTCCGGGACACCTTCCCTAGGTAGGCGCCCTGGATGGGAGTGTAAGTCCGTGGGTTCTGAGGAGGCACCCCCTCCACCTGACTAGGGGACAGAGGACCGATAACTCTCTCCTCCGATAAAATTACAATCATGAAAACCTCAGATAAACAAGCCGGACTGATCAAACGGGAACGACATAAAGCCTGCCTCAAGGACCTCAATCTTAGGACCTATACAGTCATTATACAGACTTGGCGCTCTCCAACAGCTGCTAACCCAATTGGAAAATTACGGATTGGACGTCACATCGATCCAGGAGATGAGATGGACTGGTCAGTGATTCCTGTACAGCAATAACTACACGATATACTTATAGCTGCTATGAAAAGAGCCACACTTTCGGGACGGGATTCGCTGTGCATAAGAGAATCGCCCACTTCGTGATCGGATTCAGACCAATCAATCCCAGAATATGCTACATCCTCAAAGAAGGAAAGTTCTATAACTTAAGTATTATTAGTGTACATGCGCCTACAGAACCTTCGAATGAGGATGAGAAGGATAACTTCTACAGTGCCCTTGACCAATGCCTGGACAATTTCCCTGGTTCAGATATTAAAATTGTCATTGGTGACTGCAACGCACAGATAGGATCCTTTCTAGAGGAGCTAAGAACCCACCATTGGAAGACATAACATTCACCAAGTATCA